>CAHIKZ030002844.1:2280000-2487500 GCA_903632075.3 Acanthosepion pharaonis | reverse complement strand
ATAATTCCAAATACTTTTTGGCAATTATTACTATAGACATCTTTGTCATCTGTCTATATTTCTGACATGAGGTATTATGTACATTATTTGCATTTAGACTATTGTCCTCATCTTTGTCACCATATTTATTACAACATTTCAGTCATTGTACACTCCAGCCTTCTTCAGGTGGTTGGAATGTCAAACTGAACCCTTTATTTCACTCACTGGGGCAGACTGTTAAACATGGCACATGGAATTAGAACAGTCTACCCCAGTGAGAGAAATAAAGGGTTTAGTTCGAAATGTAATAAATATGGCGACAAAGATGAGGACAATAGTCCAAATAATGTAAATAGTGGAAATCTCTGTCATCTCAGTATAAATGATAAGATTTTTTTCACCACTTGCAGCTGAGAGTTATCACACATCTGGTAGCTGTTAATTGGGATCAAGTGACAGCAAATCATCTCAAAATTAAAGCACTCTTGCCAGTTTTTTAGTAAAGTGTCTGGAAAGTTTTAAATATTCCCAATTTTTCCAGTATTTGCTACAGTCTGCATGGGATTATAATTATAAGCATTTTAATATTTATTTTCATTAGTTCTCTTGAAAGGTATTTATTCAGAGTATAAATCTTTATATTTTTACCTTAAGATCTAATAATGATAATGCATTTTTCTTCATTATTCTCATAAAAATTTCCAGATCAATGTTATCTAGTATTATGAGAACAAGTGACAACAAGTCTCATGAGATTTGCAGCACCATTAATTGTTGTATTCATCACTTAATTTAGAAAATGTTTTTAATTTGCTTATGGAGCCTTCTGCTCTGGGTGTTCAAAAAGTGCTGATTTAAGTGTAGAATGAAATACCATTAAATATTAAGCAACATAATATTGCTTTAATTTATATTAAGAAAAAACTGTGTTTAAATAAAAGCAAATGAATATAGAGATGAACATTGAGCAAAATGTGTGCCTAACCTTCATGCTTCTAAGAGCAGATAGTGTTAACCTTTTATTCAGATAATGAAGTGCTCCATTTATTATGGGAAATATTATCACATTATTTCCATCATATTTATGATCTTTGCTATTATCATATCTCTGTGTGTGCGTGTGTGTATGTGTATATATATATATATATATCAGTTTTTAAGATTCACTTCTAGAGGCCATAGCCCAACATATCATACTATATTGGAATCAGGCCGACTCCATGCGTAAATTAAATACATTCTGGGCTGGAGCCGGATCTGCAATCATGAAATTTTTGATTCCCAAGTTTACATTACTGTGATTATTTTCAGTGATCTTTTTTATGCGATTTTTTGCAACAAATTTTTTTGTATAACAGTTTTTATAATGTGGAAATAAATTTGGGAATAATCAAAATTAATTGCAAATTACAGCGAATGCCATCCAAGTAATAAAAAATAATAAAAATGATTGTTTTTATGGAAAGTAAGGATCTACATACATCAAATTGTCTTTAAATTAAGTGGTGGCAGAAGAATTATCATTGAACTTTTAATAGGTAAGCTTAAATATTAATGCAATACTTAAATGCAATGATCAATTTTGAGTTCTTCTGTAGTTTAATATTGCCTATCACATCTACTCCTCCCTACCTATTGTGATGAAGGCCCAATCAAGAACCCTCCACAGGAGCTAGCTTAAATGCTGCCCTACAGATCAGCTTTATGCTTATATATATATATATATATATATATATATATATATATATATATATATATAAATCATTTCAGCCCAAGCTAGGTAGTAAAGACACTAAGAGGGCTGACTGAGTGTCAGAGAATGCAAGAAAGACACTATTAAGGAGAGAGAACAATAAAAAGAATAGGAATTAAGACAGAAGATATATATATATATATATATATATATATATATATATATATATATATATATATGCGTGTGTGTGTGTGTGTATTAAATAAAAAAGAAAAACAATAAAATTAAGAATATAGTCATTTATCAAAATACAGTGAAACTTGATATTCTTTCCACATCAAACACCTTTTAAATGCTTGTAATTTTAGTATTACATGAAAGCTTCAAGACACATTTCAGAATGACAAACAAATATTGTAAAAGTAATGAATATTTACAAGTAATATTTACCAATATAATGCTAACAACCATGGGAAAGTAACAAATATTTACAAGTAATATTTGCCAATATAATGCTAACAACCATGAGACTATATATATATATATATATATATATATATATATATATATATAGCCAAATATTCCAATTAGCTTTATCTTTAGTGAAGGATTCTTTTCCAATCTTATTTTATTCAACCATGAAAATAAATTAAAAATTGTATCTGTATTTACTGAACTGTTCTGATATGCATTTATGATTGAGTAAAGAAAAAAACATATTCAAAGCATTAAGTATTGCCAAATAAAAATTGATAAGTGGACTTGTTCAGTAGGGAAATCAGCCAAATATATAAAACTCTTCTCGATTTTGATATCTAAAGAAAAAGCAATAGTTTATGAGAGGAAAATAAAACTTTTAAAAAGTGACACAAAAATAAACTGTTCTTTTCAACCAGTCACACAAAAATTGTATTTCCAAAGCATTATATGTGTGCATCATAGATTTCAATGATTTTTCTATTGTTTATTACTTTCACTTTTACTTACAACTCACTAACTGCAAGTAGACAGATTGATAAAAGACAGAAATATGAAAAAGAAAAAGATGAAATTATTCCACTTTGACTTTCCATATCAACAGGAAATTGGCTCAGGCAATAAATAAGTCAGAGCTATTTTACTTCCTGTCCAGAATATATTTTTAAAAGAAATACATATATATATATATATATATATATATATATACACACACACACTATATATATATATTGCAGTTCCATTACCTACACTATGTTAGCAATTATTAACAATTGTACAACCAGATGCTCTTTCTGAGAGTACCTCTTCCTGATTTGAAAAGTAATAGTTTTTCTCCAAATATCATTTCTCAATAGACCAATTCAAAGAGATCAAAAGTAATAGAACAGAAGTTAATTTTTTCAAATCTTTATTTTTCTTCCTTTAATTCTGATAATATAAATGAAACTTGTAATTAAAAATTACATTAAATAAATCGAAAACAATATCTGCTGTAATTTCAGTCCTGAAAGTAGTTTAGATTTTTGTACATGTAAAATCAGGATATGTGGGTATTGTAAAGAATATCAGTGTAAAAATTAGAATCTGAGAAACAGATTTCAAATTCTGGGCTTGCATTCACTTTCATATAAATACCCATGGGAAAGGCATGGACCCATATCTTCTCTTCCCTCATCTTTAGATTAAACAGAAAGGTAGACTAGGATGTCTAGACTTGGGTAACAACCAGTCTAAGAGAAGAAATATCTCTGAATTCCAAACTATGAAGAAGGCAACACCAAAACACTCCACTATCTTTTCAAAGAATACATAGCAATTCACAGATAATAAAAATCCATGAAGGGCCATGATTGCCAGTTCTTGAAATAACATGGTATTTCTAGAAAGCGAAAGAAGGCAATAAATTTTTTCCTGCCATGACCATTCAGGACATGGGAAATCATGGCACTCCACAGCTACTTCTCATTTGATACTCTAAGTAATATTTGTATCCATACTATCCATCTCAGCTCATGTTCTGCCAATTTATTAGGTTGGTTACTCAATGTTTCCATCTAAACATCTTGCCTTCAACATTCTTTTGCATGTCAAATTGTTCCAGTTCCTCATTATATGTGTCAGATATTTTAAGTATCTCTTACAAGTGACTTTTTGATTCCATTTTCCTTAAAACTTCTTCATTGCTCATATGTTCTGGAGAATTTGCTCATCTATCATTGGATGGATATTACATAGCAATTCAGCACTTTTTCATTGTTTCCAGTGAAATTTTCTTCTTACATAATACTTTGTTTAGCTTTTAGTTTTACTCTTCCAATGCTTCTTCACATTTTCCACCATGTGTTAAAATACTTCCTAGACTGTGTACTAATTTAGAATGATAAAAGACAGGTTTCGTGATGTCAGTGATCCAGTTCAATAACAGAGTGATAAAATTAAAAATATAATTACAATCTCTCTTCATAAATCAGCCTTTAGGGTATTGTCCTGTTCTTTAGAAATAGACAAATTTGGTCAATAAAATTGCAGAAATACTGATATTTTCAGACTATATATCATAAGTCTTCAACTTCATTCAAGTTCTAAATCCAGGACCAAAGCGCAGAAATATTTTCACTTCTTTACTCATAAGATATGATATGAATTATTTTTAATTACATAATTTTTCCCCTTTTGAAATTTGCACTTCATTTTCATTTTGTTCTCTGCACATTGTCATCACTGTTTTCTAGTAATGTTATTTAATCTCTAAGGAATGCTTTTTGTACTATTCTTGGCTGAGACATATTAGCAAAAATTAAAAAAATAAAACTTGATGTTTGGGGTATTAAAGATGGGCAGGATAAAAAAAAGCTTATCTTTAAAAGATGATACATAAAATGTTATTTAAAACTACCAACATATCAAATTTTGAAGTGCTTTGTATGTAGAGGTGTGAGTGACAGTATCAGTTGAAATTCATATTTTAACTGAATGTGTTTAAACTAAGAGCTCTGGGAAAATTTTAAATGAACTTGTTTTTTTTTATTTTTATCAATAAAAACCCTTTTTAAAAATATAAATAAAATATCATTTAAGAACTTGTTTTCATTATTTAATGATGAATTATATTTTGGGGATTATGGTTTTGGCATTTCAGCATTTGGGATTAAAACTCAAATTCATGACAATGATCCAAAATTGTTTGAATGAATGGTAATGGTAGATCAGTAGGATAAAAAAGAACTTGTAGTAGTCTGCTCATTTTAATAAAATCACTTTCAGTAACCTGATGAATCAGAAGCATCTGTTTTATGTTTTTTATATTACATGTCCCTTCTAGACATAGAATCTATGGAGAGCCATTATCACCCATTTCCTTACTATGTAGGAATTGACATGACATGAAAGTGTGGCTTCCCACTGCCTTCTTCTTGGTTTTGAATTCAGAATAGTCTTTCTTTCATACTGGCTGTCACCCAAGGCTAGAGAGCCTTGTCTACTATACTATTTAATCTGTCTATAAAAGCAGAAAAAGAAATGAGTTTATAACTTACCCTAGACATTTGTTCAAAAGTGCATTCAAAAAATGAAGATGGTATTGGAACTTGGCTTGTCAGATCCACTATGTAATAACCATTTTGCAACTCAACTCTCCACTACTGCATTACTTGGCTCACCTTTTCCAATAAACGACCAGTTCCTATAAAAATCCTCCCAGATGTATTTCCCTAATTATGATTAATATCCAAAAACTTTATTACAGACATTAACCATCTTTGACAAATGTCATCCCATTTAAGCACTGTATTTCATCAAATTCAGAAACATTCTTGATAATATGTAAGGAGATTATTTCTTTACAACTTTCAAAGAAAAAAATGTTTATTATTTGTTTGGATATCAATGATAATAACATCTGAAGTTATAGCATGCATTCTCTACTGAATTAGTCATTACCACTGTCTGCCTCCACTAATCAACCTCTGTTTCTAAACTGAAGCCATAACAAAGACTATACATTATGTTCAAGATAAAAGATAGTTATGTCCAGGTTGGAAAAAGACCAACAGATTTTATAATGAACAGCAGATCTTATTCACAAGTCATTCAAGCTCATCTCCTGATTGATGAAAGCAGTATTTCTCAACCTTTTTTCACCCATGAACCACTTTATAATAACCATTTGATGAAAAAAAAAGCCTATTTTGTTTTTTACTAATAAATACATTTAGGAATTCTATTATACAAATAGTAACTATATATGTTTTATTTCGAAGAAAAACTAATGAAAATAAACTTGTATTTAACAACTAACTTCAATAGCACATTTATGTACACTTGTAAAATAACTCATAATAAACCATTTTAAAATGAACCCCTGTGGGCGCCTGTAATGGTTCATATGGTCCCACCTGAGAACGACTAGATTAGAGTATGAAAAACTAAGTCTGGCCTGAATAGAAATTAATATTTCAATAAGTTTATTTTTCTTTTTCCTATAAATATTGGTCTCAGAGATTATAAATATGAGGAAGAAAATGTTCTAAACTGAAAAGAATTCAAAATAACTAGTACAGAACTTGTATTGAAATTTAGCATTAAAATATAAAAGAAGTGATTATTAAACAGCAAGCACTTGTATCAGTTCAGCAAAAATAATTAATGAGTCCACCAATGTAATTATATTGCATATAATCTTTAATTATATACAATGTTTTGGCCAGTAATTACATTTTTCTTTTATGCAAATCTTAGTTTATAATTATGGCTTTATTTACAATTTGACAGATGATCTGTTTTTACTTTACAGACAAAGATATTTATGTCTTAATTACATCATTTACAATTTGCTCTTTTTGCTGTTTCTACAATCTTATTTCTTACTCAAAGTTTATTTAATTTGAAAATTGCTGTTTTGATGGTCAGACTAATGACATGGAAATCTGCTTGGTTGCATAAAAATGAGCTACTGAATGCATTTATATATTGCATTCAATTATTTCTCATTTCACTGATGAACAATGTCTTATAAATAGCACGTTCCCAATTACAAATATTTTGACTAATTTTCCTACTTCTATTTTTATAACTTTTGACTTAAACATTTTTAGCTGCTGAAACTTTTAGTCATTAAACTAAACAGTAGAATATCTCAAGATGTAGCTTCTGAGAAAGCTTGCACAGATATCCCATCGGGAGCTCAACTTTCTTGGATGACATAAGCAAGTTGGCTACCAGTGCCATCTTGAATAAACAGGGTTCTCATTTGAGGTACACTGTCATTGTCCTTTGCTTCCAACTCTATTCTCTTATGGATTCTCTATTCTATTCTCTATTGCAATCTATCTCAGAATGACAATACTCACAAGTTGCTTTTGTGATTAACCATTCATGTCAATGTTTTTTAACAGATGAATTTATTGGCTGCTAAACAGAAGAAAAGGTTAAAGTGACATCCTTGAAATACAAGTATGGAATGTGAGTTCAGGTTCCCTTGAAGCTAATACTTTATTCCAGTTCTGAGTAGTTTAATATCAAAAGAAATAAACAGCCAAAAATGTTACGATCTAAAACAACAAAAAGAGAACAAAAATATTTGCAATTGCAAAAATATTTTATCTGAAAAACAATTTAAGAATATTTTTTTACTAGCTCATCAGCAATACAGTGTGGGAAAGGTCTGGAAGGAAGTGACAGTAGCATATTATAATTGCAAACAGCAGATTATGGCAGCTTTAGTAGTCAAAATGTTTAAGAAATCCTTCAGGAAATATGAGCTTCTTAGTCATTGAATAAATGTTCAAGTTTTATCTGGAGCTCTTGTGATTTTTCTTTTTTTTAAGGTTCACTCTGTACAAGGCCCGGGGCCACTCAATGTAGAGAGATATGTCTAGTAGTTTATATGGTGGGGAGGGAAAAATAACTTTAAATCTGGACTTGAATGAATTATGATTGTAGTGATCAGGAAAACATCCTCTGGGAGTCTGTTCTACAGAGAAATGGTTCACAGGAAGAAATTGGTCAAGAGGAATTTACTTCTCACAGATATAATGTGGGTGGTTTTCTACAATGTAAGTTGCATAGCAGATCCAAGCCATGAAGGTTAGACCAGACAGAATCAAGGAACAGAATCAAGGAAAGTAGTTCATATGAATACTTTCCATGGAAGTAACAATAGAGCAGTGTGGCTTCCCACATCCCACCTGTGAGAAAGAAATTGGAGGGTGGAAAATAATTTGGCAGCCACAAGGACTCCAAGACACTTTTGAACTCTATCAAGACTAGTAAGTGGCTCAGCTTCAGTCATCAACCCACCACCACCACCTTTTCTATTATAAATACTTTCATGGTAATTGTTTGGATGAGGTCTTTGCTGTGGTACCTAGACTGTATAAATTTAGAATGGCAACAAGGTCTCACCAATTTACAATTGAGCTAGCTAGATGTAGCTGTAACTTCTCTGCTGACAATTTCTTTTCTCGCTCTTCTCACTTGTGGAACTCCCTTCCAGCTCCATGCTTTCCAGCCAACTTTAATCTGCAAAAATTTAAATGCAATGTCAATTGCAATCTACTATCCTGATACCTCTTTTCTCTATCTGCACATTATTAATGTTTCTGTTCCTCATTCTTCTACACCCTGTAACCCCTTGCATTTTAGTGACTTTACTACCTTACTTGGGGAGGTACCAATAAAAAAAAAACTTGATACATAAAAGCACTCATTGTTAATATTTAATCTGTATTTCATTTATAATCTGGTTATAAAATTTAATAAAAACATTTTGATATTTATACTGCTTATTTAATTATTAATAGTAAGATATATGAAGAACATCTTATATTTCATAGATTAAGTATTAAGTCAATTGTTTCATAGACATTTCTCTATCCGGAGGTGACTATAGTTGAATGAATAACTGAACTGAATCAATTTAAAATTATTTATGACAGGAAAAAATACATAATAAAAAATAAAATCTGAATCCTGAAGGATTTTCAAAGAAACAATTTGAACTTTTTGCAATTGGGAAATAAAAGATGAAATCTATTGGTATAAAATTAATTTTTAGGAAGATTTCATTACATATCTTGAAGTTTTTCTGTATATTATAATTATTATTAATTATCATTATTAAAGGTTCTCTTTTAGTAGCTTAAAAAATTGGCTTTTTTACAGCTATCTCTTTTATGGCTTCCAAGTCACTGGCTTTATGAATTTCTCTCAAACTCTTTTATAAATGTTAACTGATTCACATAATTTATTTTTATAGCACTGATAATTTCTAATTTGAAATTTTAAAGAAACTTTTCAAATATCTTCCTTATCTTAATTTTATTAATTTTAGCATTAATTCTGCCTGAAAAAGAAAGAAAATAAGAACTTGCTGCATTATAATGTCTTTTTTTAAAAATACACATGTTGAAATTCTAGTACCAAAAGTTATCAAAAGTCATTGACATTCCACTACATTTTCTCAGGATTTTAAATATCACTATTATTTTGAACAAAATTTATTCATCTATTTTTAAATTCCATTTGCCACTTGGAACATGGCTCTCCATACCTTTCTTTTCTTTAATATATATGAATTTTTATGGCTTCTTGAGAAAGATAACGGAGTAGGTTCCTATTATCATATGTGATATGTCCCGGAAAGGGATATATTTGTTTGAAGTAGCAAGGTGGTTTTGGACTACTGTAACCAGGTAGGACAATCTAGCAGGTAACTGTAATGAACTGGTCCTCGTCGTAGTGGTAGACAATAGGCATAGTCAATCGGTGAAGTCAATAAGCATAGTCCATGTAACTCTACATCAGTCCGTATTTATGGCTGACACCAGCCAATCATATTACTGTGAGGGGGAACTCAGGTGTATGCATATTAATTACATCAATATGCATGGTTCTACTCCTAGACTGGCTCCCACCCAAGGCTAGAGATCCCAGTCTAACCAGTTATTTAACCTATAGCAGGTGAGAAAATATGAATTCCTGCCTTTCCTAAGCACATTTGCATGAAAATGAATGCAACAAACTAGGTTGGAATTTGAACTTGACAAAGTGGTTCCACTTTCTACACAACTTTTATTCTACCTGCATATCTAAATTAGATTTCACTCCTAATGAAAAAATAATAATTGGTGTGAACATGCCTAAAAAATCAAACTCAAATAAAAAATTCATACATTTACTTTATACTGATAAATTTGCTATGATATTTTTATTTGAAGTTGTATTACAAAGGTTACCTACCTGGCTTTGTTGTCAAGGACAGTTTCTCTGCTTCTCTATATGAACACAAATTAAATAACAGTTTCTATCAAGATTGTTTGTGCTCTTATGTTGATAATATGATATTTTTTTTAATAATGTTTATGACTTGTTCAGTAAAACAACATTTGCTTATATTGAAGATCATTCTTTGAAGAAAGATCTTAAAAAAGCAAAGCTTTATTCTTATATTGCTAATCATGATTTCAAAGCGCATTTAAAAATGCTATCTTTTTATTCAATAAGTATGGCAGTGGATGCTGGATAATTTCGTCATATATGAAGAGGTGAGGCAATAAAGATATACTTCTACAGAAGGATGCTTAGAATACCATGAAATGTTTATGATACACAATGAGGAAAGAAGGCTTGGAGATTTCAACACTCACAGAATATACTAGAGGAATAACAGAAACATTGAGTTAAGTATCACACATGCTTATGTAAATGGATGCCAGAACAAAGACTGGAAAACTTAGAGTACAAATATTGCATAAGGCTATAAAGGATAGGAACTTGTGGAGAGCCATGATCATCCATGTCCTTAAATATAAGAATATAGGATAATTTACTTGCTTCTCTTGAGTTAGGACAATTAAATCAGGGCATTCCAGTTAATTTTATATATCTCTTCATTTTAGTATGCAAGACATTTCTGAGTGTTAGAGAATATGAGAAAAAACCTACTATTAAGGAAAGAGGACAATAAAAGAACAAGAATTAAGAAGAAAGAGGATAATTGACATTGCATTTAAATTTTTGAAGATCGAAGTTGCCTGGGAAGCAAGAAATCTGAAGAGAGTTCCACAAGCGAGAAGTGCGATAGAAGAAACATTTAGCATAGAACTTATGGTTACATCTAGTCATTTCAACTGTAAAAGGATGACAGTGTAATTGAACTGTAAAATGACACTGATGTAACTGTAAAAAGGATGGCAACTTACCACCAATCTAGCACTGTGCTTAAATTCATAAAGTATATTTACCATAGAGGAAAGTTCATCCAAATAATTACCATGAAAATATTCATAGAAAAAGCAAAGGGAAGTTAGGTTAAGCAGGTGGGAAATAGGACTGGAGTCAAAATGCCAGGTCAGGACCAAAAGCATTGCAGATTCTTCTTTGGATTTTACCAAGACATTTCTGAGTGTGAGAGAATTATGATAACTTCTGCAGGAGCACCAGACCAGAAGTTCCAAAAATATTCAAAGCAAATTTGAATGGTAAATTTATAAATATGTAGGATAGATTCTGGTAAGAAAAATTGTCTAGCACAATATAGTGAATCAACTTTATTAGCTACAGATTTACAGTTGCAGAAAGGAAGAAACAAAGAATACTGTTCATTATTATTTAATATATTTAATAATATTTATGGCTCTTTCTTTAAAGGAAATTTATTGATTGTCTATTATTTTCTGCTGAGGTGTTAAAATAAAAAAAATTACATTTCTGACATCAGTAAAAAAAAAATTGCTTATACTGAAATTTATTCTTTGACAAAGATTTTTAAAAAATAATGATTTATTTTGATTTTGACAAATGCACCAATCAAGATTTCAAATACTATTTAAAAATGCCATCTCTGTGCAGGAAAATAATTTGATAAATGAAGAAAAGTTTTGTTTGTTTAAGTTAAAACACAAAATAGAGGAATGAAATGAATTCAACAATTCTGACAAAATAAAATTTTGTTTTTAATTCCTGGAAATATGGAGAAATTGATAGAAAATCTAATAACAATATATAATAATAAGATAATAATAACAATAATATATAATATTGAAAATATTGTCATGTTAAAATGTAATTTTTAAATGTTTCTGCTTGAAGTATTGTTTAAATTATTGTGCCCAATAGACGAAAAAATTTTATTAAAGCATTTTTACTAATGCTCAGTGCAGCTAATTTCAACCTCCTTTTTGCATTAATAATTCTTCAGGCTTCAGCATCCAATTCCTAATTCCTAATACTTATATGGTTTTTAGCAAAAGGGACAGCCCAAGATGCAAGCTGTGAACTAGAGATGTCAAAATCAAGCAAGTACAGAATTTTGAAAAGTGTTTTAACAGACAACCCAAATGTGATGCGGAAATCTGAAGGCATGTTCAAATAGTAAAAGATGCCTTTTTAAAGCTAAACAAAGTATTAAGAAACAGAAAAATTTTACTCAAAAAACTCAAAAAAAAAAATCACTCCTTCATTATGGCAGTAAATTTTGAACATTTTCTTCAAACAAGAAGGAACATGAGGCAACAGAGATGTGATTCTACAGAAGGATACTGAGAATGTCATGGACAGAGCATGTGAGCAACAAGGAAGTTTTAATGAAAATCAAAGACAAATATTTAGAATCAGAAAGAGTCAGCTGAAATTTTTGGGACACATAATGAGAAAAGAAGGCCTTGAGAATTCATTGATCAAAGAAAATCTTGAAAGCAAGAAGGAAAATAAAAACAAGCTTGTGTAAATGGATGGTAGAACAGGGAGGAGGATGGACAGTAAAAAGACAAATTTGATAAAAGTTATAAAAGATAGGAAATTGTAGAGAGCCATGACCACCTACATCCTGAAGGGACACAACAAATGTTTCATTTCAACTAAAATAGTTCTATTGCCAAATATGGAATTAGAATTGTAATATTAAGTTTTACATTTTTAATCATCCTTACTTCAGCTATTCTATGAAATGTTCATAAATGTAAGTGGGCTATTATCACATATTCACAAGGAAAGTAAAAACTTAGCATATGTTTTTTGTTTTCATAAAAAAACAATATAGAAAGATTATGTGATTCAACCAACCACAGGATACAACTTTAGTTACATAATCCTGAGATACAAACAAGATTGAAATATGACAACTGTTGTCAAATGCATATTTTGAACTAATACAAATAAAGTTATGATAAGATTTTTTCCATGGTCACAATCCCTAAACAGTTAGATATTGATGTAGATATTTCAAATGACTCTCAGTATTTTACTGCATAATTATATTCTTTACTGATTAGCAAGACTGTTACAGTAATAAATCTTTTCCTGTTCTTTAATCAGGTTTCATATTTGCAGCTCTGTACATTTAACTCAGTCAGTTATGTGCCATGTGTGATACACACTTAGGCGATCATGTATCTTTTGATACATGACTGATGAGGCAGATTTTTTCCCACCGTAGGTTGCCATTTCTTTCTGTGGTAGACCAGTTGTCATCCACAACTATAGAACCCAGTCTCTCTTGCTATTTATTACAAGAATTTATAAGAGAATTTATAAGAGAATACATACCTTTCCCAAGGGTATTAGCACATAAGTGAATATAATGGATTCAAACTGGAATTCAAACTTGGCTCTCCAATTCCTCAATCCAAGCCGCCATCTATTACTCCACCATATCTCCTACATTTAACTACAGTTACAAAAATTGATTCTGGAACTAAACAGCTAACACAGTGATTTTGTAAATGTACAGATAGTCTGAGGACATTTTCTGTAAAGAAAATATTCTGGTGGATTCCTGTTTTTAGCATTTGTGTTTTCAAACAGTAATTAATGACATACCCTAAGCAAATTTTCAACTTTAAAAATGATTTTGATTTTAAATGAATTACATTTATTTAATTCCTAATCTATGGTACAAGTTTGTGTACAGAACTTAGTTGCACACTGAATTATATTTTTCTTTATCAGAAGATGCACAATGTCAGGTTCAACATTTGACATTAATTTTCAAGTCATGTTCAATATTCAGTTGGGTGATCCATTCTTCCATCCAGTGTGGTGCCAGCTTTATTGGTGAGCACAGTTAACATAATGAATTTAAAATCATCTTAATTTAAATTTTCAACTGCAGTCCAACTCCCATCATTATCTGACAGTTTCCAAGGGTCCATGGGCTACAGTCTTTAAACCACTGATGAAACATAAAATTCGGTATAATTTTATTGCCAAAATCACAAATGTAAATTAATATTTTGAAGAAAGAAAACTAACACAAGATATGAAAGTGTCAACTGAAATTTATCATTAGTCAGTGAGGTGTGGTAGCAATCCCTGATACTAAATTTAAAAGCTGTACCATAAAAAATTTCTACCTGTAATGAGGAGTTATCATTATTTACATTTGGACTTATATCCTCATCTTCATTGTTATCATGACAATGTTTCTGCTGTTGTCCCTGCCATCCACCTTCAGATGTCAGTCTGTAGATCTGAGTAATGTTTAGGGAATTTAATCTGCTGGGGTAGAATGGTCTCATCCTGATATCCATGTCTAGGGATTTTTTTAAAATAATTTCACCCCAAGTAAGGCAACAAAGCCACTAAGACAGGGAGTTACTGAGTGTGAAAGAATATAAGAAAAAGAAAACCATTAAGGAGAAGGAACAACAAAAGAATAAAAATTAAGAAAACAGAAGGTAATGATTGACATTACATTGTAGATTTTTAAAGATCAAACTTGAGTAGAAAACAATAAGCCAGAAGAGAGTTTCCCAAGAGAGAAGTGCAATAGAAGAAACTGTTAGAATAGAACTTACAATTACATCTAGCCATTTCAACTGTTAAAATGATGAGACCTGAACTCAGTAGACACAGGGAGAGTAATAACTGAGCAGCCCTAAATAAGAATTAGAGAAGATATCTCTAAATACGGAGAGTAGTATGGATAGAACAATCTATCCTCATTGATTAAATTAAGTTTCAGTTTGAAATAACCTGACAGACACCTGAAAAAAACCAGAGGGCACAACTGACAAAATGTTCTGATAACAAAAACATTAGTTCAAATGTAAATAATGTGCAAGCAATAAATTAGCAATCCTATTTACTATACCTATTTATATGTTCATTATTGTATATGGTTAAGAGAGATCAACAGGGATGGAACAATAAAAGCTTCAATTTTGATCATACAATATTAATATACAAAAATATTAAGAAAAATAACCTTTTTTTTCTAAATATTAATGATATTTTCTACTCAGTGAGTCAGTTATGTGTCATGCAGGATACATGCTTAGGCAATCATGTATCTTTCGACACATGACTGATGAAGCAGATTTTTTCCTGCAGTAAGTAGCCATTTCTTTCTGCAGTAGACCAGTTACCATTCAAGGCTATAGAACTCAGTCTGTTCTGCTATTTACCCATAGCTGGGGGGAGAAGAAGAGAATTCATACCTTTCCTAAGGGTATTAGCATGTAAGTGAATGTAATGGATTTGACTGAAATTTGAACTCGGCTCTCCAGTTCCTCAATCTGTGCTGCTATCCATTTTCTTCTCACATTTATTAATGAAATTATTCAAGTGTTTTTCAAAATATATTATCAAATATTATGAAGTTTACCATCAATGTGAATCCTATTGAAGTATAAGGATTCAAGTTGATTTGACAGTTTAAATTGTTAAAAATAAATTGTATATAATAGAGACTCATGATTGCATTGATATTGTTAGCATGTATTTGTTATTTAGCAGAAAGCAAAGTGTTTTTCATAACAAATTGCTACCTGAAATCAGAAGCAACTATCTAGACACAGAGTAGAAAAAAAGGAATCCTGACAAAAGAATTGTATTCTTTGTTACGAAAGATGTATCATTTTAATTGGTGGGTCAGATTGTTATACATCAAGTTTCAAATTAAAAGCTAGTATTTTTAATACTGATTTCCAAAACAGACAAGCTTCTTTTATGTGAAATCATGGCAGAACACAATTTTCTTATTTTCTCTATTTTATCCTGTTATAGTGGAACACACCTATTATATAGTTAATAGACTCTCCCACCTATAATAAGCAAGAGTAGTAAGAGTAACATGATGGTTGGTCAGTCGGTTGATGTTGGATGACAGTTAGTCGAATACTAAAGTATCAGCGACGACAACTAAATTACTCTGCATTATATCTATTATATCAATTTCCTAACATTTTGTACGTCGAACCTATTTTAGGACCAACTTAGTGAAATACAAGCCTCTACTGTGAAATCACTCCACAACATATCCTTAATTTGCTCTTGTACTGGCTTAGTAAATATTAAAAAGCAGGGCTTCAAATGTTTAAGCAGGAAAACAGGCTCTCCTCACTTGAAAACTGACACAACAGTATTTCTAAACTGTTTTCCTTACTATTATTTGGCTTTGATGTTTAGTAAAATAAACTTAGTATAAAGATACAGAAGGTGATTTTCTTGTTTTCATTGGGATAAAGTCATGAGGGTCATGTAACAGCTGGGGAAATTAGGAAATAGAGTGATGAAGGGCAGTTGTGATGTAAATCCCGGAGAAGGACGTCCCTAGGCCACAGTGGTAGGTCATATAGGAAAGAATACATGACCTCCCCAGATTCATAGAGAAACTACTGTAACTCTAGTTTTCTCTTCAGGAAATATTACAAGTAAGAGTGCCACTTTTTCTTTTTTTTTTTTTACACACTTCTTGGTGTTGAATATATATTATAATTTCTCTGCGTGGGACAAATGTATATATGTATATATAAAATATATATGTGATATAGTAGCATCAAAATCTCTCAGAGAACAAAACATGTTTGACATTTCTTTTTCTTTCAGTTATTCCATTCCATCTGTGAAATACAGTTTTATTATATCATAGATATAATAATGCCCATAATGGGGGAAATGCGAATGGGAGAATAAACATTTCTTCCATAGTGCACCCATTATTAGTACATATAAAGAAACATCAAGTTTATTTTTCTTTAATTTGTCTATCTGCTTTTGTAAAATGAAAACAGATTATATTTGTAATAATGAATAGCTTTTATGATTTTTAAAAAATATCTTAAAAACAAACAAAAAACACTATAAAGTATAATATGGTGAAATATCACTTTACTATTGATGAAGGACTAGCTGGACCCATAGAAATTCTATGATTGATAAGTTGACAACTGACACAGTGTCTTTGCATTTTAAGGGGAATAATTGTATCCATTAATAAAATACCCATATAGTATCACAAGAAAAGGACCCATGGAAATTGTACTGTTTTTGCTAATTCTTATTACTGAAACTAATCATTTCAGGCTGGTATATTTCATATTATTATACAATTTCACTGATGTAGATGTTAAAAGCATGAGTGCATAATTGCTTCCTCTACCTTCTCTTTCTTTCTTTGTAGAAACACATCGATACAGCTTCAATGCACCAAAGAATGAAACTTACCAGAATTTTTAAAAAAGGTTAGAGATTTACTCTGTCTGCTATGGCTGCTATAGCAAGAATTTGTGAGCATGGGTAAGCAAACTAAATTTGTGGACAGGGGATAGACAGGCTAAAATTGTGGACAGGGGACAGGTGAGCTAAATTTGTGGACAGGGGGAAAACAAATTATTACAGTGTGTAGTGCATGTTTTTTTTACTATGATGTTTGCCTTGTACAAGGCCCAGAAGCCCCTCAAGATAGAAGATTATAACTAATAAACAAAGAAAGAAGCAGAATTATAATATTATGTTTATGATATTTAAAATTCTAATCAGCAAATGTCCAATAGCCAAAGGAAATTGGGAGAATAAGATTTTACTGCACTAATCTTCTAACTTCCAAGAACCTCCTTACTTTGAAAATCATTATTGGCAAGCCTTACTTTTATCAAGGCTTGTATGCTAACACTGTTGCTTGTGGGAAATATACAACTATCATAGCCATAAGTAAATTTTGTTAGTTGATATTTCTTAAACTTAACTTAGTATAGCACAAGGACAAGTGGTGAAGGAAAAAAACAGAATAAGGAGATTGTGTGATATCAATCTATTAAGTAAGGAACAAATTGTATAAAATGCAAGAATAAATATGATAGAGGTCTGCAATATAGTTGTACAAATGGTTGATATATGAACAGGATTTTGAATGTTGATTTTCAAGGAAAGGAAAACCATTGGTAACACATCTATTCTAGCCACCAAGTAGATTTTATTAATGAAACAGCTTAGCTTAGTATGGAACAAAGCCAAATGATGAGGAAAAATGGCAGAAAAAGGAAGATTGTGATATACCAATCTTCTCAGTAATGAAAGCTGCCATCTTTGAAAACCAACATTCAAAATTCTTTTTATATACCAACCATTGGTATCACAGCTACCTTAGCCATTAAGTAGACCTCTATCATCTTTATTTCTGTATTCTCTTCATTAGTTTGCATAATTTGTATTGTCTTATGGCCATCTTTTTCCTTTAATCTTTTCTTTATGTTTCCAAAATTGTTATTACTAGAATTCTCTTGCTCATAAATCTATCTATTTAATCATCTTTCCAGCATTGTGGCATTTCCTCTTCAAAAAGCACTTTGCAACTTCTGCCTACTTTCCAAGGATATTTAGAATCTTCTGTGTAAAAGCACTTTTTTTTTAACAGAATTAATCTTCAGGAAACCAAAGCAAATAGTAAATATCTTGCATGTATGGCTTTTTCTTGCATGTTCCTTTATAATCCAAGAGCATTATAACTTTGCTGTTGGTAAAATATTTTGACATGCATCATGCTCATTAGAAAAAATAAATATATTTTTGAAAAGACAACTTGCCTTAAATATTTTACAATATATGTTTCACTTAACTTACCTGAAATAATCTAAAGAATATTATTATTTCATATAAAAAAAGAAGCTACATCTGTTTTTCTTCTAACAGGTCTACAAGACTGATTACAGTTTTTTTTTAACTACCTATAAATTTATTTCAGAACTTATTTTATTTTTACTGTTCCAGCCAGAAACTTACTATATAAAAGATGAACCCACTGATTAAGTTCTCACAAAATCATAAAGCTTATATTTATATATATATTTAGATATAAATGCAAATGTGAACACAGAGATCAACAGCAAGTGGCAACTATGTGTTTCATGCTTCATTGCAATCTTCAGGCCATGTGTATTGCTTTTTTTGGATCAACTCTTTATATATGCTGATCAGTGGTGTATTATGGATAGTAAGGTCTATTGTATTTTCTTGAGAGTTATTGGGTTAGTGGTAATGATTATGTTTTAAATTATTCTAGTGGCTATAGAGTACAAATAATTGTAGTTCCGAATGCAGTTATTTAACTTTTTATCATAAATTATTATTGATTACTTGATTATATTTACATATGCTCTATCCTTGATATTGAGCACTTTTACTCATAAATATAGTACACCTTAAAACTCTTTTTATCATTACATATATATATATATATATCCCAATATTGAGCACTTTTAACTATCTATTATATTTATTTTACCCATAAATATAGCATACTTTACAACTATATATGTATATTTAAATATTTTGAAATGATTTCAGAATTCTATTTGTTTTTTCTGAATTGTGAAGTTCCCACTATTGTCATATAATACTGATACTTTTATATTTCATTATAGTAAAAATTGAAAGAAAAGGGTTTTAATTCTAAAAAGGTTTTCAAAAAAAAAAAAAAGAAAGGAAAATTTATGTAGAAATAAATGTATAAATAGGATAATTTAAAAACCATTTACAAGCCTTCAATGTCCCATTTGAAATTGATATAAAAAATATTTTATTGTTATGGCTGTGTAAAGCTTTTTAAGTTCAGAAATAGTAAAAATAAAACAAAATACATTTAATAAAAACAAACTGCACAAATATTTATTTCTTTGAATTATGATGACTAGTTCAGTTTCTAAATCACTAACATTAAAATGAGATGTAACTGGAGACTTTTGTTCAAACATGATTGCTATTGCTTTTATTTATTTATTTCCTATGGAGGAAGAATTTTTTTAGGACATCTTTCTGTATTCAGAAACCTGCTGTTCTTTCATGCAGACAAAATGACTGAAAGAATATCATTTAATTTTAAATATCTATGATGCAATTGTTTTTATAGATACTGAGTTTTATGCATTATTGCTCTAACCAGAAATCAATGAAGGGAATATTATTTGATTCTTTCTATTTTTACTTTTCATATGTAAGCAAGCAATCAGCATTATAAATTGTATATTTGTATCTCTACATGTGAAAAAAAAGACCCTACAGAAATGGAGCCAAACAAGCAAAATTTGGTTTAAATACAATTCTTTTTATTACTGACATATCTGAGTCAGTTCATAATGTTAAAGAAAGTAAGCGATTTTGTCTGAATTTCTAGAGTTATTATTTACACTATTTATATTCGGAATATTTCCCTTATATTTGTTGTTTTTTTCACAATGTTTCAGCCGTTGTGCCCTTTGGCCTTCCTCAGGACTATATTAATTTGGGTAACCTACAGAGATTTCCAAACTGAACCCCTTTATTTAATTTATAGGGATAAACTGGAAATAGATTAAAATAACACTACTTTTAGAAAATGTTGTATGTAGATTGATTCAGAATTGTTAAGCCTGAAAATAAAAATTCTGTTACAAAATTTGAACTCCAGTTCAATTTTTTGAGCAGTGACCAACTTAATAGATTTTTCTTTTTAGTAGAATAAAAAGTTAAAGAATTCTTTAGTTGTGAGTCAAAGTGCAACACTTTTCATTAATCCAAATAAGAGAAAAAAAAATTGCAAAAATGCTCAATATTTTTTATATTTATCACTGTTGGTCAGTTATGAAAAAGCCAAAATGGCAGATAACCATTTAGCTTCTGATAGAAAGTAAAATTATTTTTACTGAGCGACCAACACCAAGTCTGCCAGTTACCCAATCATTTTATTTTATCCAAAATAGAATTTGTTTAATAAGATCTTTGTAGAGCACAAACTTTGTGCAATGTCAATAATGAAGTTGACCAGCCTTGGCAAACTACATTAGCAAGAAAGTTCAGCCATTGTCAAATAAGTTTGATAAAATAGTTTCTTCAACCTTCAGCATTCACTTGAGACAGAGTTCAGGGCAATCTTAAATTTTGTAGTTGAATTATATATTTAAAAGAATATACAGAACAAAGAAATGGCTGATGAATTGTCATAATAATGTTATTTGAAGTTCTCTACCCAAGGGGTTGAAATACATTTTCTCAATGTCATGCCAATTTTCATACCAGAATTCAATTTTCAGGGGAAGAAATTCCAAAACTGTCTCTGTTTCTTATTAAAAGCTTCAGTCTTGAATGCTATTAGATATTTTCAAGGAATATAGTTGTCTTAGCTAAGCCCGTGAAGCTTGATTCTAGAATATATTGTAGCTTCCTTTCTCGTAATGACTATTGTGAATTCCTTTAAAAATTTCCTGTTTCATACTTAAAAGACTTTAAATTTCTGAGGCAAGAAGGCTTGGAGAATTTGATACTCAAGGGTATATTGAAGGTAATAAAAGCTTCTTAGGTAGGTTACTTCTGCCTATGTAAATTAATGACGGAAGAGGCACTTGAAGGGATGGTAACAATACAAATGCTGCAAAGAGATATAAAGGGTGGAAAGTTGTGGAGAGCCATGATCGTACATGTACTGAAAGGCGCAGCATATAAAAGAATAATTCTAAATAGGCATTGTTGAAAGGGTTCATTTATTATCATCTTGGTAAAAAAATCACTGACTCCTCACTTTTTGACAAAAATTAATTAAAATGCCAATTTTTTGAAAATGAAAAATTTTAATGTATGTTTTTTTGTGCATATAAAATTTTTCATATTTCTTTCATGCTAAATGAATGTAATTTTTAATCATTTGCACAGCAATTTTGTATTTTCATTCAAATTTGAGAAATTATTGGTTTGATGGCTTCTCGGCAGTAAAATGTAAACATCTGAGTTCTATTTTAAGCACATTTTGCAAATAAACTAACCAGCAACCTAAAATATAACCAATATTATTGTTACATATAATTAATTTTTTTAGACTACTTGTGCCTTGTCATTTCAGGACATGGATAGTCTTGGTTCTCCATAGCATCCTGTCTTCTGTTGCTCTCAACAATACTTGTTCATTTTTTACTCCTTTTAAGGTCTTTGTAGTGCTTTATTCTTAATCCATTTGTTGGAACTTGTCAAGAAGGTTCTCTTTTTCAATATGAGATGTTCTTTCAGAATGCAGGGGATCATGATTCTTCAGAGCTTCTTGTCTTTTGTTGCATTCAGCAATACTTGTTCCTTCCATCATTTTCTTTTAATGTGTTCAGATATGTTTGATTTGTCTCCTCTTTAGATCTTGTCTAAATTCAGTTAATCATGTATCAAGTTGGAAAACTATAAGAAAATCAACATTACTAAGCTGAAGATAAAATTTATTGTTCATTTCTTTTTTCATAAATTATAAGGACAAATTTAATCATGCCACCAAAAACTGATGTCAATATTTAAATTATTTTGCATTTGCATTGGTTATATTTTCTGCATAGGTAATATAGGATCTGTCTATATCTCTGAGATGAGGTATTATGACTACCTGCATTATTTACATTATTTGGACTGTTATGCTCATCTTAATTGCCATATTCACAACGTTTTGGCTGTTGTACTCTTCGGCCTTCTACAGGTGATTGGAATTTTGAATCAAACCCTTTATTTCATCCACTGGGGTAGATTGTTCTAGTTTCCCATGCCATACCTCTTCTGGATGTCTCAGTTATTTCCCTTTAACTCAACTCTCCAGGTTTTGGTTCGCTACTGTTGTAGCCTGGTATTGAACTCACAACTGTTTGGGTCTAGTCACTAGTCTAACCAACATCTTTATTTACTGGGACCCTGGTGGATGAAATATAGGGTTTGGTTTGAAATTCCAATCACCTGAAGAAGGCCAAAGTGTATAACAGCTGAAATTTTGTGATTATGGCAAAGAAGACGAGGGTAACAGTCCGAATAATGTAAATAATGCAAGTAATATAGGATGCTTATTAATATAATAAAATATTATGAAAGAAAGAATACCAATTTTAAATCATTAAACCAAAAATATCCCATGAAAACTGGCATGAAACAAAATAAATAAGAAGTAATGTATCAGCAGTCTGGTCTCCCATATTTACCAAGGATATATTTACTTACTGGTGTACAGTTATATCTCTTGTTATTATAATCAATCAGTCAGTTATGTGCCATGCATGATACACACTTAGGTAATCATGTATCTTTCGATACATGACTGACAAGGCAGATTTTTTCTGCAGTAGGTTGCCATTTCTTTCTTTGGTAGGCCAGTTGCCATCCAAGCTATAGAATCTGGTCTGTCTTACTATTTACCCAACAGCTGGGGTGGGGAGAAGAAGAGGATTCATACCTTTCTCAAGGGTATTAGCACATAAGTGAATGTAATGGATTCAACTGGATTCAAACTCAGCTCTCCGATTCCTCAATCTGAGCTGCTATCCATTACTCCACTAAGAGTATAATTTATGTCTCAGATTGCAGGACCTTAAATATATCAGATCATATACTGTAGTATTATATAAAATAGATTATTTAATGTGTATTTGCTTTTCTTGTATTAAAAACTCACTTTTAATGAATAATTATTTTCCGACTGATAGAGAATTCAGAATCTTGGATAAATATCTTGTTAAACTAATAGAGCACTTGAAGACATAAAATCAACATATATTTTTTATGACATATTTTTGGGGACTTGAAAAATGTCATTAACTCTTCTCTGCTTTGATAAAACACTTAAATGTTTAGTTTATAATTATAGCTCCGATCAAGAAAGCTTTTTCAGAAACAAAATTCATCCAATATTTGTGAATTTGGTTTACTTTTTTTATGTGCATAGCAAATGCTAGAAACATCTGATATTATTGTATGAAAAGCAGAAAAAAGGTGGTATGTAACAAAAGGCAAAGAGTAGGAATAAAACTTAAAACAACATTGGAGAAATTTTAACAATGAAAGTGGGCTTAGAAAAAATGTAAAGAAAAATCCACAACATAGCTATGTCTGCAAATATAGCTTAGTTCCATTTATAATGTGAAAACACACCAAGTACTTACTAAAAAGCATGGAGGATGTAGCTACGAAAAGCTTCCAAACAAAGCAAAACAAAAATATTATGATGAAAGATACATTTGAAATGAAATAAACACATTTTTGTACTATTGCCCCATATCGTCAATAGATAGAGTATAATTCAGCAGAAAAGGCAGCAACTCAAAATTAATGATAATGATTACTCCATGAGCCTGTTTGTAAGTGAATTTCCGGTGTTAGTTGCTTGATAAACACAGAAGCCAATCCTCAGCTATTTGAAGAACATGGCTTCTCTTCTGTTAAATTAATAAAAAAATTTAAGTAATGCCTATGACAGATCTGATCCTCAGTTCTAATTCGAGAAAGAAATTCTCATTTACAGAGATTTAGGCTTGGCTCAGGTAATAAAAAAGTACATTTTTCTTTCATGTGCATTGCTACACTGATTATTTCAGACTAATTTTTGTCATTGTTAACCTCATCATGATATTTCAGTTATTGTACTCTCTTTAGCCTTCATCATTATTATTTGGTAACCTTTCAGAAACTTTGAACAAAACCATTTATTTGATCAACTGAGGCATGTTGTTCTTTTTTCAGTATCTTAGATCTTCAGAATTTACATCTGTTTCTTGTGATGTCAGTTTGCCTCTTTCATATATTTTTGCACTACTGACCCTTGTAATTGGCAAGAGTGAAAACAAAGAATATAATTCAAAAGCATAAGAATAGTTAAAATAGGGATAACAACACCACCCAGAAATTGTTCTTCTATGTGATTTCAGGATGTGGGCGATCATGGCTCTCCACAATTTACTGTCCTTTATAGTTCTTAATAAATTTTGTCTTTTTGTTATCGCTCCTAAATCTTGTTCCATCATCCATTTACTGAAACTTGCTAGATAGGTTATGTGTTGTTTTTCTCTGTTCTGCTTGCCTTTAATCTGTCCTCTGAGTATCAGATTTTCCTAGCCCTCTTTCTTCATCATGTGCCCTAGAAATGCTTACTTTTTCTTCTTGATGTTGAGTATAAATGTCTTTTTCGTTTCCATTTTATCTAAAACTTTGCTGCTGTTTACATATTCAGTCCATGGTATTCTCATCATCCTTCTGTAGAAGCACATTACTGCTGCCTCAAGTTTCTTCTTTATCTGTGAGGAGATTGCCTAGTATTCACTGCCAGACAAGAGGACCGATATTACATAACAGTTCAGTACACTTTTCTTGTTTCTAATGAAATTTTTTGTTTCTTAATACTTTGCTTAGCTTTTGAAAGGTATCTTTCACTCTCCCAGTATGCCTTTAGATTCTAGTATCCCATTTTTTTGTCATCAGTTAAAACTATTTTAAATTGTTGTACTTGTTTGATTTTTATATCACTTTCTCTTAAGTGTCAATAATTCTTTTTTATCAAAGAATAACAAATATGTTTAACTGAAGTTTGAAAACTAATGACAAAACAATATATTAAGGGGGTACACCTGGCAAAATCATGGAAGCTATCTCAATCGAAAAGAATAATCTCTCCAAAGAAGTTTAAGCAAATGGTTTAATTTGTTTGAAATTTATTGCTTACATTAATTTGAAAACATTTCAAGGGAATTTACTTATACTGTTAGTAACATTCTCAAAATATATCATTCTGCTTGAACATGCAGGTTGAAGTCCTTCACATGACTCTGTTATGATCCAGAATGATGATGATATTTTATCATTCTAAAAACAACCTTTCGACCAGTGATGATTGATGATAAAGATATTTCATCATCCTGGAAATAAAGATAAAAATTTCATCATTCTAAAACAACCTTGCCACCAGTGATGATATTTCATCATTCTAAAATCTGAAACTTCATCATTATAAAACTACACTTTCACCACAAGCAAAGACAGTTGAGTAGAGTAGAGTAGTAGCAGTAAAAAGGAAAACACAGACATATCACCATCGCTCCATGAAAATCAACTGTTGATGGTCTCAAAGGCTACACTTAACAACAAAATTTTTGGAACAAGCAAAAATAAGCAAGCACAAACTTTTAAAGAAACAAAAGAGACAATAACATTGGGAACATTTTTAACACACACAATATCAATATTGTAATTGACATCATGAAAAGAAAAATACATATTCTTGTCATTAATGTCAACACATATCTCAAAGTCTTATTGTTATCATTATATGTTTTATTTATTTCATTTTCAGTAAAAAAAAATAGATAAAAGTAATCTTTTATCAACTATGAATACAAATAACAATGGGGTAACTTACATTAACAATATCAACCCCATTACAACACCTTTTCAAACCATACATGAAACTTGAAGAGAAAATAATGATATAATCATGAAGTTGAAGTTCCACACTACTTCCAATAAAAGATTAGGAAGGAAGCCCTCATTTATATTGGAAAGAACAATAACAGTTACTGGACTTGAGAAACCTATTTTTGTTTTAAATGTTTTAAGAATAAGATTCTATAAATTTCAATTGAAAGTAGCACTGGGTGTTTGATCAAAGAATGCTGAATGTTTCTATGTAAGCAAATGGCTAATTTTACCTTTTTAATTACCAAATACAAGTGCCATTTGGAAAACTCATACTAGTGAGAATTTTTTAACTTATAAAATAAACATGCCAGTTGTACATTCTGTGATAGATTTTATATAAGTTTGTAGGGATACAGGATGCAATTATCTCCCTTTGGTCAAGATCAGTCACATGGGTTATATGATGGCCACACTTTATACAGTGACAAAAGAGCCTAGTCATTTAGTCTGGTTTACAGGAGCTAAATGAAATTTCTTGGTCTAGGCTGAAGCTAAATCTGCCTATCTCAGCAGCTTACAAGTTCATGGGGTCATTTCCCTTTGAGAATATATGTTTCCCAGATATAAAAATCTCTGGCTAAAACTCACTGTTTCCAGTTTGTGGAATATGTTCTTGCTTGGGATATAGTGGATGAATTCGGCCATATATTATTTGCTGGGATACATGTTAATATATATATTTATAGTTTTGTGTATGTCTTAGTAGTATAAAAGTTTCTCTGAGAACCAAGCATGTTTGTCATTCAGTTTTCTTTCAGCCATTCCATCCATGACATACAGTGTTATTATATCATGCTTTCCTCCATTATGTTTTCCCTATTATGAGTATTATTATAATGCCCATAATGGGGGAAATATAAATGGGAGAATAAATATTTATTCCATTATAAGTTTAATAAATGTTTTGGTTTGGATTTTAGTGTTAGGAAATGTTTTACAAAAATAACAATTGTGCTGTATATGTTTTGTCCAATGAAGAACAATGTGTGATAACCAGTGATAATTTTTATTGTCTTTTTTATTCTTTGTTATATTTTTCAACTCACCTCATTATTGCGAGCAATTATTTTTCCTTTGTTTTAATATAATCTGTATTGTCAATTTTTAAAACCGTAATAAAATTTTCTTGCCCAGATTATTTGTTGACATTAAAGTTTCAGTGTCTAGTATAACTAGGTACTGATCCCAGCAAAGAAACATTTCTTCATTGAGATGAGAAATAATAATGGTATGAGTTTCTGCTCTCTTCATTCTGAGATCACAGATTATTCTTCATAGTTAAATCATAGCCAAGATGTTAATGACAAGCATTCTGCCATATGAGTTAAACACAATAGTTTGTTTCAGATTACCATAGAAGTCCATCACATATCAACCAAAATAATTTCCTTCACCTTCTTCCATGATGAAGTGCCAAGGTAACATCAGGTGTAAAAGAATCAGGTCTTTCGGCAACATCTAACAAATAAGCTGATGATAAACTCTGATGATTCTAAAGATGACATGTCAGTGAAAACTTTGAAAGAAAGCATAATTATCTGTGCATAATGGTGCAGATATGTTTTCCAGTCAACATATTGGCTTTCTCAAGTTGTATTCATTCCAGTCTTTCTGCTTATATAACAGCCACAAAGGAATTATCATAAACATTAATAATTAAAAAAAAATCTTGTTGCTTAGATTAATTTGAATGATGATAATATCTGAACTAGATGCTATCAACCAAAGTTAAATAAAACAAGAAATAGTCTATACTTGAAATAAACCATGTCAGTTTTTGAACATAGTGTGCCATTTTATATTTTTAATTTCACATATGTGCATTGTTTTTTATATTTTAATCCTGTGCATGCATGTTGTTTTTTTTTTTTATTTTGTTGACTGCACAGTCAGTTAAGCACTGCCTGTGAGAAAAAAGAGGACCATGATGCAATTCACTCTGACAGAAATTTGGAAACTGCATACTGTACTGCTTGGTATTCATGCTGGAAACTCCAATACAAACATTTCAGCATGTTTGGGTGTCAATCTGATGAGAGTGCAGAGGATTTGTAAAGAGTTGGATGATATATTCAGTCAACATCATGATGTTTGAAGTGATCACTTGTGATGGCAATGTTGTGCCTCCATTCATCTTCCACACTGCCTCAGACTCAACACAGAGGCCTACATCAAGTGCCTTGAGGAGGTAGTGCTGTTCTGGGTCAAGAGGGTGGCTGCTGGAAGACCCTATGTTTGGCAAAAGGACAGGAGAATGTAGTCATGGCTGCCAAACAATTTCTGCAGCCACATAACACTGTACATCTGGCCATCTAACTCTCCAGACTGCAATACTCTTGATTTTATTATGTGCAGTGCAGTTGAGCAAGAGACCAACACTCCTTGTAATACAAATGAAATGAAGGCAAGCATTCACCAACTTGAGAATCTCCAGCAAAGAGACCATCCAGAAGATTTGCAGGAGCTTCCAAAGTTGTCTGGAGGCTGTGTTTGACGCCAATGGTCATTTTATGGAATAAATTTACTCTTTAGTGTTTCAAGATATTTTTTGTGTAATTTTGGTAAATATATCTGTTAAAATGAGATGTCAGTGTTATTTTCATTTTTGCACAATTTAGACAACAATTTATTTATCGCACCCTGTATATATCAAGAAAAAACAAAGCATTATTTTTATGAAATTTTAGTCTTTTCAGTAACCTTATGATTTTATAGCTTTCAATTATACCGTGTATTTGTTTAACACCATGTCCATTCAGAATTAACGCAACCATGGATTCCTTCTCTTTATTATCTGCGAATAACTATCTTGGACAAGATAGTGGTGTGGTTTACCATTGTCTTTTACATAATTTAGAATTCAGAGTTTTCCTTCTTTTAGACTGGTTGACACCCAAGTTAAAAGAATATAGATTACCTTGCAATTCAATCCATAGCTGCTAGGAGTGTATGGTGAAGGAACAGATTCATACCTTTTCCAAGGGTATTAGTCTAAAATGAAATCATGGATGGAACTACTATACTAACAATAATTATTCTATCGACACATCTTAATTAGACAGTTACTGGGAAGTTTATTTGGCAAGGTTTGTAAGTGATCCAGATTTCTAGATCTTTCAGATTTCCAATCCAAGGATTAATATATTTTTAAAAGTTAAATATGAGTTGAATAATAAAAAGTATAGAATGAAATTGTTTTTAACATGTTGAGGGATCATCTCTGAAACTTTAACTGTTAAGATTGCAAGAGGGCATGCTTTTGGCTGAATATAAAATCACCATCATTCACAATGAGCAGATTATTCTATTTCTTTGGAGTTACAGAACATAGTAGTGACTGTAGGGCAATGATTAAGCTAAAAGACAGCCTTATAATCAGCATAACAGATAAAAATTAAAACTACTGAATTTCTAGAATGAGGAATATAATTATTTATATTCAGACTAATATCCTCATCTTTATTTACATGATTTATATTTGAACTATTGTCCTCACCTTTGTTGTTTTTATCGCAACAGCCAAAATGTTGTGACAAAAACAACAAAGGTGAGGACAATAGTTCAAATATAAATCATGTAAATAAAGATGAGGATATTAGTCTGAATATAAATAAATAATCTGAGTTATGAAAACAGGGAATTTTTAACTGAACTCTTTATTTAATCTATGGGGTTAGACCATTCTATATTGTTTCTTGAGAAACAACAGCTTTAACAATGTATTACTTTTATTATTTGATATATCCAGAGATTAATACTTATTTCTGTGATGTTCCTATTTTTATGTCCATATTTAATTGAGCAGTAATGGATTAACAAAGATTGACTTTGACAAACAGCTGAAAAAAATTGGAGTTACAGCAGATGAAATATAAATATAAAATCAGAAAAGGATGAGGACAAATTAATTCATGTATATGTTATCCTTTGCTTATGAATATAAATCTTATAGGAGGCAATCTAAAAAATTATCTTTACAAACTAAGAATGATATTTTGGGCTTTGAATCAAAAATGACACTAATTTTATGAACTTAAGGAGAAAAAAAATACTCTTGAATTAAATTATGTTGCCATAACATCTAAAAAAACAAATTTGTCCTTATCTGTCTCGCTTATAAAATCTATGATAACGGGTAATTTAGTTAAAGTGAAAGTAACTTAAAAAATATACTTGTAGGTAATATTTAATTAATAAGTAATAAGTGGGGTTATTTTGTCAGTATTTTGGTACTTACAGTGTGAATAAAAGCTGAAATATTAACAAAATCAAATAAACTTTCTACTTGCTAATTAATTACAAGCTTGTTTTTTAACACTTATATGTTATTCTTTTCTATTTAATTTCCAGACATGATTAACTTTTCCCTTGTTAAAGTCATGAAGTGCGAGTAACAAGATTTTGGTTGACTGTCAATATGACAGAATTCAGTGAATTATTAAGAGCTATCATTATAAATAGAAACACAGTAGTCCTGACCACTGCATGAATTTATAATATGTTTTTTGTATATTTCTTTTCTTTATGGATATAAAACTATTCTACATTAAATTTTTTTAAAAGAACTTTTTAATAGACATAGAAAATATCATTTTTTATATTATTTATTATTATATAATACAAAATGGTTTGTTTTACATATATCAACCTCAATAGGTTATTTAATGCCAACAAGATTTTTATTGCAGGTAATATTATTTTCTTTTCAAAAATGTATTGCTTCTAATATTTTTTTCCAAAAATGTATTGCTCATAATATTTTCTTCCCAAAAATTCATTGCTGGTATTAAAACCTATTTTTATAGTGCTTTGACTCCAGTTTAGGGGTTAATTATTTGCCCATAGCTGGAACCCTGCTCCAGGTCAAAGTGGACCTGGGAACACCAGCAATTAAGTGGTGGTTCCACACTCCTCAAAACCTGATCAGAGGCCTTGCGGTTGGATGTAGTTTATCATCTTACCCAGGATGGTGGTTACACTTATGTGTACATTTCTTATTACTACTGATTACTAAAAATGTTATATTTAGTGAGTATATATGTCTACTTTAAAACTTGCTCATTTTTTTTAAACAGGAAAATTACTCAAGCATATGCACAATAAATATAATATTTTTAATAACAAGAAATAATGTTGGAATAATAATATCTTATTTTCTTCAATATAATATACATATTTATACAGAGGATGCATAGTTTTCCAACAAGATTTTTTGAATATTCAGGCCGGTAGATGAAGTTGGAGAAAAAATACTGTTTAATTAAAAAACATATCTACTCAAGTATGAGTATCCATCAAAAATAACATTTAAACAAAAATTTAGATAGAAAAATACATCGAATTTAATTCATTTCCTAAAATATGATATCTATATAGCACACAGACACAAACACAGATATATAATTTAATATATTTTTGGGTGAGCAGAATTTTGGCAATAAGAGTGCTAATAACTAAAGCAAAAATAACGAAAATGAGATATAAATAGATATAGATAGAGATATAAAATACTGAAATATATATATATATATATATATATATATATATATATATATATATATATATATATATATATAAAAAAATACTGAAATAGATACACATAAAAAGACTGAAATAGATATATAAAAACTGAAACAGATAAGAATAAACTGAGATATAAACAGACTTTAATAGACAAATTAATAGGAAGGGACTGATAGATGTAAACAGATTCTAATAGATAGATATTAGATATAAAAAGACTGAATTAGATATAAGAAAACAGAACTAGATAGATAAGAATAAAGTGAGATAGATATGAACAGAAGTCTATTCTTATATAATTCAGCTTTTTATATCGATGTTTAAATTTTTGTTGATATAATAAATGTATTTTCTTTGTTTGGTATAGATCTTTATATTTCAGCTTGAAATAAAGAGTACATTGAAAGAACACAGAAGAATTTAACTTTCTAAATAAGAAATTTAATTCTCAATTATTACTAATTTACCAAAAGAATTATAATTGACAACAAAACTAAATATCTTATTAAATCCTGTAACATTAATTATATCTTCTTTTAATAGATAATTTAGTATCTAGACAAAATAAAGAAAATTTTATTATTATATCAATGAAAATTTAAAAACTGAAAAAATATGAGGTTAATAGATGGCTGAATACATAAAATGTTACTTTCTTTCATTCTTCTCAGATCTGCCAAAAAAGGGAGTTTCCAAAAATTATGCAAGAATTAAGGTCTTGGTATAATTGAAAATCATGTTGTATTAGTCTTAATTTATATGATTAAAAAATATTCAATTTCTAATAGTAATTAGTGCAATAAATCTTTAATTGTCAGAAAGAAATTAGAGTGAGATATGCCAGAATATGTTACTAAGGTGCATTTCAAATTGAGATCAGAAGTCTGGATAAAAAGAAGACCCAAAAAAAAGATCACTTAAAAGATGAAATATAATAAGAGAGAAAGTTTAAAATTGAACAGCGAAGGGTTAATTGAGTTGTCGGGCTAATCTTCTCCTCAGATGTAGCATAATCGAGAAGTGATTGTCATTTTTTATGAGGATACAATTATGATTTGAAAATTTCCTTGAGAATTTAATCAAGGAAAATTAAGCCACACAATAAAAAAATAGCTAAAATTTCATTCTGAACTTCAGTCAAAGGGAGATTGATGCAACGCTGTTACGTGCAAAGTGTGGCATGTGAAAGCTAACGCTTTGATTGGATGGAAAGAAATAACTACTTGCAGTTGTAAAATAAAAACAAAATTCTAAGAATAAGTGACAAAAGAAAAATATGAAAATTAGCTTTGACTTTATATAACCATGTGCAAGTTAACCCATTAATGTCCACTGAAAAATCCAGTATTAATTATAAAAATAAAAATATGTTATTAATTATAGGTTTCTAAAAGAAATCCTGTAACAATTATAGGTTTTTAAAAAATCCTTATATTAATTATACATTTCTAAAAAAATCTTGTATTAATGATATGTTCACTATTTACATTGTTTGGATTATCATCCTTGGAGAGGGGAATTAACAGGAGATAACTGATAACTGACATCAATAAGACATGGCACGTCTACCCCAGCGAGCAAAATAAAAGGTTCAGTTTGACATTCCAACCACCTGAAGAAGGTCAGAGTGTACAACGGCTGAAATGTTGTAATAAATATGGCAACAAAAATGAGGGTGATAGTCCGAACAATGTAAATAGTGTACAGGATACCTCATCTCAGAAATATAGACAGATAATGATATATTTCTAAACATATCCAGCATTAATTATAGATTTCTAAAAAAGAAATCCAGTATTAATTATAGGTTTCTAAAAATGAAATCCAGTATTAATTATAGGTTTCTAAAAAAAAATCTTTATTAATTATAAGTTTATAAAAATTTGATATTAATAATAAGTTTCTACCTATAACTCATTTAATGCCCACTACCTCATTTTTTTTGGGATAGTGGCCTAGAATGAGACATGAGTTATGAGTTAAATATTTGGGCAAACTGGGCTCTCTAGTTGTGGTTGGCATCCATTCTCAGAGAAGGAAAACTCAAAACCAGATGTGGCCTTGATAAATCATGCATTAGACAATCATTAAAAGAAACATGGAATTCAAAATGACTAAGATCTTGACTGTGGTTGATGAGGTGATGATAGATATTAATGGGTTAAACAAAATCATGATATTTAGTGCTTGAACACTAACCTTAAGTTACTGTTCAAGCACAGGCAAAAGCCAGGATCTAAAATGTGTATTTTCAATGTGAGAAAACTTGAATTTCAAATAATTGTACAGTACAATCTCTCTCTCTCCATTTCCACCATTTGCATTTCTGATAATCTATATTATGATTTGATGATGTTTGTAGTAATAATTTAAATAATGGTTACTTTTAGAAAGTAAATATATTAGTATATATATTCATAATATCATAGAAATTTTTAAATCTAATTGACTAAAGTATATTCTGAAATGACCTATCTGGGATACTTGTGGGCTTGCTTTTGAATTCAGTGTAGTGTCTCTCTTGCCTTCTTTTACTCAGAGGTAGTATTCAAGTGGGAGTGGGAGAAAGAGCCATCCATCTACTTCAATAAAAAAAAAAAAACTTATCTTAATTTATAATGGCTGCTATCTTAGTTCTTGTCAGTTATGAAAAATAATCTCCTGCCAAAATCAAGTCATTTATTTCAAGAAATATATGTTCCTCTTAATCCAGTTATACAAAGAAACAGACAAGGAAAAAGCTGTGTGATAAAAAGAAAAAAAGCAAATGAAATAAAGGAAAACATTTTATAAATAGGAATAAAAAATATAGAAAAGTAAATGAAAAGTGAGAATAACGAGTGTGGGGGGGGGAAATGAAGGAATAAATAAAAATGAAAACAAGACAAAATGTCAAGGAAACAAAGTTAAATGAATAACTAAAGTAAGGAAAGAAAAATAAAAAAAAAGATTAACACCACAAGTGAAAAAGAGAAAACATGAGACTGATAAAAAGAAATACTAATAAAAAAAAATGAATGAATAAACTCTAAAGAATGACACTCTTAATTCAGAACAGAAAAAAGACAATGCAAGAAAGAAAACTTAAAGAATTTTTAGCAGATTAAAAGAAAAAGAAAAGAAATAGAACAACAATAAAAAAATGAAAAAAAGGTAATAAATCTAAATAAAAAAGAATGAAGAAAAAAATCCATGAAATTGAACTGTCTTTCTTTCATCAACATTCTACAGAACTTTTCCTTGTGACAAAGAGGAATTTTTGTGGAGCCACTTACATCTGAAAAGTCTTTATATTCTTACAATTTAAAAATACTAAATAAGATGGAAAATCTTTTCTAATAAGTAAGCATTCATTTAGCTGTTTTAATTCAGTTAAACATTTTCCTCCAAGTTTGAAAAGATTTTTAGCACATTTACAGACAAGATGCTTGAGTGAGAATTGTATATTTTGGTAATTCTGATTTAATTTGTAAAATTTACCTAGAACAGAAGTTGATATTAAACATATCATTTATCTCTCAATACATTTTGTCTTAATTTAATACAACTATGGTTTCAGTTTTGGAGAGTCCATATCTTTCCAATCCTGATAAGTGTTACAAAAGGGGAACAAAAAGACAAAAAATGTAAGAGAGAAAGAAGAAAATTAAAGATGATAGTTAAAGTAAAAATTTATATCCTTTAGATATTTATTATAGCTTCATAGTAAAATCATCTTTGACCATTTTTATCAAGCCATTCATAATGAATTCACTCAACAGACTAAACAGAAAACATATTAGGCATGGCACCACAAAATAAAATGTCAGGTGAGGGGTGCTAAATCAGATGTTAAAAGTTGTGGGAGTCAAATCAAATGGTAAGTTTTAAAGATTCTGCATTCTATATATTTTTATCTTGTCTTCACATAAAAGGAATATTTTTTTTTTAGGTCTATTATCTTACTGGAAACATTTTTTGTATTGTTTTGATTTTAAATACATATTTTTTGTTGCTCACTTGTACTTATTTTCTGGAATGAGACCTAAAGATTTTTTTGCACCAAAGACTTATATGAAAGTTTTAGAAGCTAATATTACAAAGAAAAAAGAATAAAAAACAACAGAAGAGGAAGTTTTAAATGAAGCAGTTCAGCTCAATGGCATAGATTGAGGGCAACAGGACAAATTTAATCTTCCGTTCACTTTTCTGTTCTATTGAAGAATATGGGAAACTGAAGCCCTGTATCCCCTAGCTTTCCATATAGCACTGTGGATGTATATTGTTCAAAATTGAAATACAATTATGGCAGGGTTGTGTAAAGATACCATACACTTGTATGTATGTATGTATATATATATATGGTTTGTTTTGTTTGACAGTATATCAACCACAATGGGTTATTTAATGCCGACAAAATTTCCTTTTTTTTTCAAGAATGTATAGGTGGTAATTTTTTCAGAAATGTATAGCTGGTAATATTTTTTTCAAAAATGTATAGTTTAGTTTGTTTTGTTTTATGGCATATTAACCTCAATGAGTTATTTAATGCTGACAAGATTTTTATTTCTGGTAATATTTTCTTTTCTCAAATATTTATTGCTGATACTAATTTTTTTAAAAAGTATTTCTGGTATTAAAATCTATTTTTACACTTTCATAGTATTTTGAGTCAGGTTGTGGGGTCAACTATTTGCCTATAGCTGGGACCCTAACTGGTGCTACCATCCCAGGTCGGGGTAGACCTGGGAAAACCAGCAATTAAGAGGTGGTTCCATGCTCCTCAAAAACCTGAGGCCTTGCTGTTGGACGTAGTTTATCGTCTTACCCAGGATGGGTATATATATATATATATATATATATATATATATATATATATATATATATATATATATGTGTGTGTATGTGTGCATTTGTGGTGATATTTACTAGTCTAAGCTTTATCTGAGACAAAACCAGAGTGTTTCCAAATTGGAAGTAGGAAGATTATGACATTCCAGTCAGTTTTCTAAATCCTTGTTCTGTTTTTGCCCTGTTTCACATACTGGTGCTTGTGTAAAATATACATTTACTTCAGCCATGATGTAATGGTCATAATAGTCAATTCCATATTGTAATTATTTGGCATTCACTGACTGAACAGTTACTGTTGCTTGATCTTTTCCTTAAAACAGCTTTTCAAGAAATTGGACTTGAGTCCACTAAATTTTATAGATCTTTCTTATACTGATAAGTTTCCTACCAAATTTGTTGTTTTTTAATGTGGAACATTAAGAGTTTGCTTATATCCTTATTTTCTCTTCTAGTTCAATATGCTATCTATTTTCTGTTGCAGCTGTTGAAAGTGTTGTAGTGGTGTGGCTATTGTTATTTGGTAAAGTTGATTATGATTTTATAGCACTAGTAAAGAGGGTTTGAAGAATCATTCTCTTCAAGATTTATAGGATAATCATAAATATTTATAAGTTTCATATAGTATGACACAAGGCCAATTATAACAAAATAAGAATAGGAAGATTGTGTTGTGTCAATTTTTCTTGCCTTAAAAATCATTGTCATTTTTAATTAGGCTCAAATAAATATCTTTAGCAGCAGTAAGAAGCCTGTTATAAATATAAAAAGATGCTGAAAAGTCCTTGGCCTTACATACTTCTCTAAATCTGATCAAATGACCAAATTTCAGCACACATTGTATGTATTTTTGTATACTTATTAAAATTAGCGGTATGTTGAATGGTAGCTTCAATAGAATTCTCCATCTTACACGTTTTTTTCAAAAAAAAGAAACAACCTATTTTTAAAAAAGATAAATACATTGTCTTTGTTTATACAGAATATGAATAACAGCAAAATGAATAAAAACTTCTAATTCCTCAATAGTAAAATACTCATACTATCAATAATAAAACTATTGCAGTCTCAACCATATCTTTGAAGGTGACTGCATTACTGAGATGTTTGAAAAGAAAGACATTTACTTTATCTCAGAAGAGGTAGCTAACTGTAGAAATATAAAAACTGGAAGCTAAGCTCTACATCATAAAATTTGTGGGCCAAATGTTTGCTCACTAATATTACTAATGCATCCTTGTTGCAAAAATTTAAATATAAATCATTTGGTCTGGGTTAGAGGATAATCTGTTTTCATCATAAAGTGACATTAAAACACATAGTTCTACCATTAACTATTTGAAGGCTATTACTTCAGTATTATTTTTATACCTGTGTATAAATGCACATAGTATTGTAATATATTCAAATATGTCTTAAACAAAGGTCATGGATGATGTGATCAAAGAACCAGTTTTTTTTTATTCAGTATCATAATGGAACTAAAGAAAGTATTTACACACTGAATGATGGAGAAGAATAAGTTATCTTAGACTGAATAAATGCTATTATTTCTCTTGCTGTTCTTTTTTAAAAAAAACACTACTGAGGGATGAAATATATTTACTGAAAGAATTAATCCAAACTATTGATGTTCTTAATAGTTTGTTTAGATTCATTACATTTTTAAAAGCAAATTAACATTAGGATGAGACACACATCTATCACAAAGTTGTAAAAGCCTTAAAATAAGATAAGATGTTTGAAAAACAACTTTTCTTAGTGTTCATTTTGTAGTGGTAGTCTGTTTATGATGCAGGTGAATTTATTTTATAACGTTTTAATGATGATGTAAGTAAACACTGAAATATTAACTAAATCACCCACTGCTATTATCACTTGAAGTTAGTTTCATCTTAAGATATATAATAGGAGAGTTTATGATCTTAAAACTCTCAAATTCTATCAAATCTTTTCATTCAAATCTGTTTAAACATCATGATATATCTAAAAAAAAAAAAATAGTAAAAAAAAATCAAATACTACAATTTGATTTTTTAAGAAAGTAAATTGATTTCTCTTTCAAATAATACTAATTCTAGTTTCCTTGGTATTACTGGTTATGAGATATAGTTTTGGAAATCTACAACTGTTACAAAATTGTAGATTACCATCATCTCAAGATGGACATGTGATGAATGTTAATGCTGTGCATTGAAATATAGTGCTACCCAATTGCAGGCACATTCATTCAGGGTGTGTTCTCTGGACTGTGAACATGTGAATCCTTTAGGCATATTTGCATGCTTAAGGTCTTAAAGGGTTAAATATTTATTTTGCATAATACTCAAAAGACTGTCTTAAGCAGATTTGTCTTATTTGTTCATGCAAATGACTGAAGATTATGCCATTTAAAATATTTGAATAAAAACAAGTCTGAGATATTAATTCAAGACTGAATGAAAATAAATAAATAAATAAACACAAAAAGATCTGTGACAAATTAATTTTAAATTCCCTTTTTCTTTGAAATAAATTTCAATTAAAATGCCTACAGTAGATTTGTTTTCAATTTCTTTCTGGTTAGTTGCCACCATTTACAGCTAAAAGTTATACAGCCTTGAGAATTGTTCCATTAAATGTTTTCCAAGCATTAAACAAATTGGACTTTGTCTTTCAAACCAGGCAACTGATAATTGGAAAATTTGTACTCTAGTTCAAAGTAATAGCCAATCTACTTTTGATATTCCTTTTATGAAGCAATTAATTTTCAGCTAAACTATGATTTGAAATGGAGCTGCTTTCCTGATGTGACAAAGAAGTGAATTGTTAACAGTGATGTTCTTCTCACCTTGAAATTTATTGGCAGCATTAAAAGTGTAAGCCCTGCCAACAAATATTGATGAAACATTAAAAGACCAAAGGTCAGTTTGGATAATTGCATACCATTTATGATCATGGACAAACATTAAATGAGGCTGTAAACAGTCTTAGGCAGTGTCTGTTTGGGGGAAAAAAGAACTTGAGGAGATCTGGGATGATCCTAACCACCTCTTTTCACTATTTAATGATACTAAATAGTTTTTGCGTACTTTTCTTCCAAAGTATATAGCCTGATCACTTAATGGGTTTGGGAACACAATTTATTTGAGGAAACAAGCTCTTATGAGTCAGTAGAGTCATAATTTGAATCTTATAAATCAATTCATCAAAAGGAAATTGTGATTGATTATTACTTAAGAGGCAAGGAATCTCATTTTGGTTCAATGACATTTCATCGAAAACATCAAAGAAGTTGATATTTTGTTTTGTAAAGAGTTAAACAGGAAACTCTAAATGTAAAGATATCTGACTGGCTTGTAAAAGAAGATCAAAGCTCAATTTTTTATAAATGAAAATAAAGAGTAGGATGTTTCTCATTCTAAAATTATCATGAAACTCCATAATTTCTTGATGTGGGATTTTATTTTTAATTTTAATTTGAGTAAAGAAAATAACTTTTCTTTCCGTAAATTTAACCTTCTTAGACACGGACAAAACTCCAGAAAATTGATTTTAATTGTGCAATTTTATGATTTATTGGTAGATATAACCCCTATATTTGTTTATTTTCCCTATTAACCCATTGGCACCAGGCACAACTTGTATCAAATTATTCAAGTTCCAGGATTGAATGCCTGTTGAGATGTAGTGTTTGAAATCTGTTTCTTAATCAAATACTTAAGTTTTATTTTTAAAACTGTGCTTTTGTTTAAGCTAGTGTGGAAAGTCAACATTTTGATTATGTTATTATTTTCTCTTGAAAGTTACATGTGCGATCCATTTTAGTTGTTGCTGCTGCTGTTAGAAGCCTTCAAGCGAATATTCAGTTAATGAATTTAAATGAATAATTTTTGATGATTTTGATTTATATTTAAATATTATATATATATATATATATATATATATATATATTAGTTTTTGTGTCATCAGGGGACAAATGCCTCAAAACAGGGATGTTTATGAATCATTTAACAATAACATAACTATACAGGTTTAAGATGCATTGTCATTTTTTAATTAATTTTTTTGTTAATTGTGCTTTATATGACAGAAAATACAGTAAATAATTTCTCCTGTACTTAAAAATACAGAAAATGCAGGAATGTAAAAACTTGTTTTCTACTTCAAAAAAAAAATATACATATCTATACTTTTATATCATAAGCTTATAACACATTTTAATTATTAGTAGTTTCAGAGAAACAGAATTTTGAAAAAGTCAAAATTTTGAGTCACAAGTGTTTATAAAAACTAAATATGTATAATATGTAATAAAACTTGAGGATAAACTATTGTCTGAGAGATTTATTGATAACATAAAATTAAGAAAGGCATGTGGAATTAAACCAACTTTTCTGTTAGAGAACTTCTCTTAATGCCCACTAGGGTGGATTGTATAAAGCAGTGTAAAAGGAAAGGGCTCAAAGAATTGAGACAATGATGTTAATAACTGAACACAAGTAACAAACTAGTATTCTAATACCATTACAAGTTTGTCAGTCACTTTCTCCCTGGCAATAGAAAGTTTGTAGTTTGTAGAAGATTAGATTTTATTCTCCTTTTATGAACTGTGCATTTCTGCATATAAATATATATAGAAAGCTTATGTATGCCTTGAATTCACTTACGTAAAAGTGATGAAACATTCTACTAAATACAATTACAACTGGTAACCTCTTTCTATTACAGGTATAAGCCACCCCACAGTACTGAAATAAAGTCAAGTTAGTTAAAAACAGATAGCATATGAGAAGCTAATTAAATGTGCACAGGTAATGAATGTAGTATGGATTTTTGCCACTGCCTTTTATAAGCAGTAATCTAACACCTAATTTTCACCAAGTACTACTTTAAAGAAAATAGTGGAAACTAGATGTTGTGATAAGTAATTTTTTCACTGTCAAATTTATTGAATCTTTGGATAACATTTTGCATATATAGCAGTGCTATGACAATTCCATACTGGAAATATTTAGCATTCATTGCATTACTGTTCATCAAAATTTATAAAATCTTTCTCTTAAAATAATCATCACACTTTCTAAAATTGTCTTTTATAACTTTTTCTAGTATTGGTGGGTTTTTTGTTTAAAATTGTTTTGAAAATCAACATTTTAATTATATCATTATTTTCTTTTCTAATTGTACTGTATCTTTTATCCATTTTATTTGTTGCTGCTGTTGAAGGTCCTTAAGTGATGTGGTTTCTGTTATTTGGTAAACGTCTTTGTGATTCTGTAGCATCAATTCATAAGATCTAATGAACAGTTGGCTTCTTATAGAGCCCAAAAATTTATTCATTCACTTGAAGCCATTTGATATGCTTCAAATCATGTGATTCTGTAATAGCAGTCTGTAAGCTTCTTATGAAAAGAAAATACTCTTGAAAAGAATGTTGAATCATAAGGAATTAAATTAAAAAAATTTAACAGAAAAATAAATATTTTAAATAAGCTTGTTCACAGTATATACTTTTCATTGTATTCTGATGCCAATCTACCAAAGATATTTCTGTATTAGAGTATATGACCTGAAAGTATTTTGCAGGAATTAGTTCTGGAAATAAGAAGAATTAATTCCTTGCAGACTAAGTTGAACATTTATCAGCACCTAATTAACAAGTCATCTCTACAAAGGAAACCTTCTGCACTTCACTCCTAAATATTTTGCTCATAACATGCTCTCTAACAGTAGCAAATCAACAGAGATTATAGTAATTCCAGACCCATGAAAGGAGAGTTCCATCAAACTGTCTTTGTAGTCTATCATTACAATTATTCTTTTGTAATACATTGATGCAGGGGGGGGCATAGCACTTTCTGAGAATGATTTATATTGATTCAGTTCAAAACTCATACAAATTCAGCCACCATTGATCAATGGATGAAGAAAGAGAAGCAAGATTTATAATCCTTCAATGTCGGCTAAGGAAGATTTTCAGCTGTTGCCGACAACCTTTGATTCTTATTGATATTGTGGATGTTTTGTTTTGCCTATAGGCTTTTCCACAGCCTATAAGAACCTCTCAAAAATCTGGTTTAAAAATTTTCATTCAACATTGTCTTACAGGTAAGGTCACTACTGACTGTGATAAAATATTTCAGTAAAACTCCATAAATTAGAAGACTTGATGAAATAGGATAATATATTATTTTAAGTAAGTTTTTCTTATAATTAAAATGAAGATTCTTACATTGTTATTTTATTATTTTGCTAAGCATATAAAAAGAAAGAGAAAATTTTATTGTTCATGTCGAGAACTTATTTAATCAAGGGTCTTGAGATGAAAATACATTTTAAAATTGGAAAAAATACTATGACCACCTGAAACCTGCAAGCAAAATATATCCTTGACCACTGAATGAAAAAAAAGGAATATTTGCCAAATTGGTGAGGATATTTGTCTAAACAATATTATATATTACATTATATCAATGCTGAGCCAACCATATATTTAAAGAGAATTCAGAATCTTTTAAAACAGAAAAAAATATTTCTGAGACAGTTCTATAATATAACCCTTTTCAAAATAGGTAAAGATATCAGTTTCAGTATGAATTTATTTTAAGATTTTCTACCATCTACCTTGAAAAGTCCAGATACAGAAATAGAATAAAAACAATTATGGATGAGAATGCAAAAAAAAAAGAAGAGATCTTTCTCTTTTTTGTTCAAAATAATTGTCTGTAACAGGAACTCCTGATATAAAACAAGAAAAATGTAACTGTACCAGTCTTGAGACAAAGAAATGCTGCTTCTTTTGAAGATTTTTTTTTTTAAATCCTTCTCAGACTGTCTGGACATTTTCTGTAGCACTGTTGTCTAGAATTAAAATATGTACTAGTCAACTATTTCAACTTAGTTTGATCATAAAAGTAAATATCACCACTATGTTTTAAAAGTAAAATTATTTTTTAAAGCTGTTGATGCAACTATTAACTATTCTAATGTTAAAGACAGTTTTAATGTACAATAATGTGACAGAGTTTAGAGATTAAAATAAGACATGAAATAGTTACCCTTTGTATTATTTCTTAATTTTTTGATGAATAAATAAAACAATCTGTTAATTTTGTTTGAAAAATAGATAAACATTTTTACAAAAAATGTAAAAGTATATATAAATATATACAAAAATTTAAAACAAAGGGGTGGAAGACTTAGGATAAAATAAATTACTCACTGAAAATTGTGGATCAAAAATTTTAACAAAGAATTAACAAAAAGGGGATTATTTTTGTATATATTTATATCTGCTTTTAAAATATCTATTTTTTAAAGCTTTAGTAAATAAAATAAAAATTATTAAATAATTCTTAGTTGAATCCTTCAATTTCTCTTTCTTTGGCATATTTTTTGCTGTCTTTTAACCTTTTACTTCATTTTACAGTGTGGGAAGGACTTATCCCAGTATCAGACACTTTTGAACTAAATACAATTGCCATCTGGAATAGTCATGCTGGTGGAAATGTTTTAGCTTATAAAACAAAAAAGAAAGTGAGAGAACATGTTTTCAGGTTTTGCATGATTCCTAAAAAACAAAAAACAAAGAAATAACAGTGCAGAGGAGGAAATTATTTAAGAAATTATCATTCACCATAATAAATAAGCACCATTCTAGCAGCAGGGAACTGAAAAAAAAATAAATGTACTAACACTTGTATTTGGTATCGAAGAGTACACAGCAAATTTTTATATATTATATTTAGATGCATTTTTTCTATAGTTCTCTCTGTTTTCTATGTAGATTAACAAATATTACACTGTGTGTACACTTGTATATATGATGAAAATATGGTTTTAAGGTATGCTATATTTATGGGTTAAAGTTCTCAATATCAGGGATAGAGTGTATGTACAGTGTAACCTGGATATAAGAGAGTTGTTGGGACTGGAGAAGAAGTCTCTTATATCCGGGTTTGGTCTATTTTATATACATTAACACAGGTTCTAATTTGGGACCAGAGAAAATCTCTCTTATATCCGGGTTACACTGTAAATATAAAAGTGGACAGTTAGGTCAACAACCAGCAGTGACAGTCTGTTTCATGCTCAAATGCAAACTTTTGGCCATATATATATATATATATATACACACACAAATTTTATATTGTTAAAAATATATTAGATGTACAACATATGTATCTCTTTCTCTCCCTATTTCCCTTCTCTTTTATATATGAAAGAGAGAGGAAATAGGGAAAGAAAGAGGTACTTATGCTGTACATCTAATATATTCTTTCATTTTATATTGTATTTTCACCAATCTATGTATTTGTTCATAGTTATACATAAAAGAGTGCTGAAAAGTTCTTGTCCTAACCTACTTCTCAAAATCTGAATATATGACACTGTACTCATACAGTCATTGTCAGAAGTTTACCAATTAACACATATTCAATTTCAGCTGATTGTTGCCTTAATAAATATGTCTCCTCTAACATATAAATTACCATTTGAAGAAACTTCATTGATTATTTTTTATTTCAGTTTTAACCATTAAGAATTAAGATGTCTAACTTATCTTTTAAAATATTTTTCTGGATGAGTTTGCCAAATTTCAAAGAATAGCTTTGAATAACATACCTATACATGTACATATGGTCACATATTTATGAGGTATATTTGATAATCACTCCTACAGGAAAGCAGAAATTGTGAAAGAAATACACCAAGGAATCATCTTCATATTTCAAAACAGATACAATGTGCACACAAAGTCTCATGAAAGAATTCCTACCAATGATATTTTTTGTTCATTCTTATTTTTTTATCCAAAATGGTAGCTATGATTCCTACTTGAGTAAGCTTCAGAAATGGTTCATTTCAGCGCTTTGCAGAAGAAGCCAAAATATGTCAGCAGCCTTTTACAAGAAGAGACATCTTTAGACTTTGCTCACTTGGTAAGAGAATTTTGGAATGAAAATCTTGAATGGACAATGCATTGGGGGTGGGTCAGATCAGACATGTCATAGCCTCCTCTGAGTCCAGACTTGACAACTTCAAGATCATTCATTGTGGGACAGGGTCAAAGAAAGAAATTGCAACTTCATCTGAGTAAAAAACTGAAAATGACTAAAAAAAGTGTTTCCTCAATTTACAAGCATTAGTAGGGAAGATGTCACAAAGGGCATTGTGGAAAAAAGAATTCTATTCTGAGAATACAAAGACATATAAGTTTTGTCTGAAAAGTATTCAGCCATTTTGAGTCTCTCAAGAACTGCTTGTGCAGCATTGATGTAACTTGGTAACCCATCAGAGTGGGCTTTATTGGGAATTCCTGAACAGAGACACTCACATGGGATTATTCACTGAGTAACATGTAACCAACTTTTATATTCATATGAACTATGCACCAGGTTTTGTTTGACTTTCAAATGAGGAAACATTTCAGATACTTAAAAAGGATTTCAGGAATAAACCAATGAGTATTTTCCATATACAGATGCCAGGCTCCAGACTCACTTTTCAGCAGACTCCCAGTGAAGATGGAACTTCACTGGGAGTCTGCTGAAAAGTGAGCCTGGTTTTACAAGTCCTCTATGAAGATTAATCCAAAAATGCTGAACATGTGGAAGCTTCACTCAAAAGAAATTAGAGCTGATACTGCAAAATTAGAAGATGGTTTGGGGATTCAATGCATTGTTCAGAAATTACCCATCAATTTTTAATATCTCAGCTTCCCATTCTCCAAATTTCATACAGGGTTTTTGGTAAAACATTGCCTTCTCAACATTTGTCAGCATCACATGTTACAATCCAGATTTAGGTTTCTGTCATGTCTGATTTTCTCAAAACTAAAATTGCCATTGGATGAGAGGACATTTCATATCATGGATGATATTAAGGAAAATAAGAAGAGGTAGCTGATGGCAATCCCTAAAGGGGACTATTTTAAAATTTGGAAGGGTTGCTGGAATAAGTGTGAATTCCCAAAAGGACTACTTTGAAATGTATGAAGGCGTCATTTCTCAACAAGGCTAAATTCTTTGTTAATATAAAAGAACCTAATTACTTTGGAAGACATCATATAAAATGAATTTAGCCTCTGAAATTTGAAAACAAATAGGAATTAGAGCTCAAACCAGTAACTAATGATAAGTACACAGATTCATGTATGTTTATATACAGTCCTGTTAATTGCTCAGAAGTTTTCATTTTTCATTGTATTTATCTAACCCTAATAAATGGTGTATCTATGAAACTTGAAGTTGGAAAGATAAGTCTTTTGAACTTGTCTTTATCTATTAACTATTGTTGTTCTATTTTATAATACTGAGTGCACCTTGTTTATAAAATTTTGCTCACCTTTAAACACAAGTAATTTTACTGGACTACATATTTTTGTGTTATTATTATTATTATTATTATTATTGTTATATTTCTTTTATGCATGAAAGGCATAAAACTAAATCAATATCTATTCACTCCCCACTACTATCCTTATCTTCATCTCATTGATTTTAACTCCTGCACAAATACTCCAAGAAAGGCCTTGAAAAATATTTTATTCTAAATATTTATTGAAAAACAAGTTATTTTTTTTTTTAAACAAATCATATTCAAAATTCTTAAAAGATATTCTGTCAACAAATAATAAAAATATTTTCTCTAACAAAAAAATGTTAAAAAATAAAATGAAAAACTATTATTTCATTTGCTTCTTCTCCCGCTACCTAATTATCATAAGCATCTGATTTAACAAAAAAATTAACAAAAATATCTTCCTTCTCATACAAATGGCCCAGTTTAATATTTAAATAAACTTCATGTTTATTTCAAAAGCAAATCTTTGAAAGTGTACTTTCACCAGACAGCCAAGCCACAACAAAAAATTACTTTTTCATACTTTTCAACAATACATTTTCTTAACAACTAAACAAGAACATTCAGAAATTATCATAAATTTGTAAAACCTGAATAGATATGCTGTGTTAATTAAATATAATTGTTGCTTAAATTTTAACTGAGCCTTTTAAGGTACATTGGAATAGTGAAAATACTTTCAAAAACTGTATTAAGAAACAAGAGAAATGTCTTTATAAACAAAGAAAAGAGTGCTGAAGTGCTGTGTAATATCAATTCTTGTATATGGTAGTGAATGCTAGACAATTTCCTCAGAGATGACTAAAGAGGCATGACTAAAGGCAACAGAGATGCGAATCTACAGGAGGATAATGTGGATACCTCAGACAGAATATGTTAACAAAAAGGAAGTTTTAAGGAAAATAAAAATGGAATGTACACTTGCGCAATCAGAAAAAGGCAGTTGAAATTTATGGGGCATGTGGCGAAAGAAAACTTGGAGAATTTGATACTCACAAGGCATGCTGAATGTTGAAGGAGCAGACCTACCTAATGAGCTCATGTAAATGGATGACAGAATAGGGACTAGGACAGATAGTAAAGAAATAAACACAGCTACAAAGGATAGAAAGTTGTGGAGATCTATAATCACCTCTGTACATTGAACTAACATAAGAAGAATGTTTTAAAGCAGTCAGCTTGTGTAGCTTGAAACTATTAATTTATTAATACATTGTGGTTTATTTTCTAATTAATTTTCTTCTCATTGATTTTTATTCTTTCACAGCATCTGAACATGTTCATTTTGATTTTCTGTGGCTGCATTGTATTTTTGAATATTATTGAATCTTAGTTTTAGAGAGTGAGTACATTGCCTCAAGTATATATTATGACTTTTTTGTGTCTACGTTATTCTTGCATCTACATTTTCCTGACCACCTGCTTAGATTTGCTTATGTCCACAATATCCCAAGTCATATCTAATTTTATGTTCTAAATTTATTGCCTGCTCTCTCCTGATTAATGGTTTCCACAAGTGACTAACATTAATACTTGATTTGCTTATGATGTTATTGAAGTATAGCATGTGGGTAGTTTCTTTTAATATTCTTATTTAAACATAATTGAAAAAAATAGAAAGTTATTCATCCAATCAAAATATTCTCCCCTTAACCTCATTTAAATTTATTCTGAGTCATTAGTGTTCATCCAAAATCATTCTTCATACAAAGAACAGATAAATTATATTATAAATTATTATAAATAAGATTTGTTTAATCCTTATTCTTGCCTTTCAAATAGTAGTCTAGAGGCTTAAAATTAAAAGAAAATGCAATTTCTAGCATAGAAGTTAAGATAGAGTGTGACTCTATCTTAACTTCTATGCTAGAAATTGCATCTGCAACATGGAGATGGGCATTATTAGGTGTTGGTTTCAATCTAGTGAAATGCTAAAAACATCTCCTCTCCAATTTTATAGACAAATCCTGCATGCTGGAATTTCTTGCTAACCAATAAAAATGAACCACTTCTTGGTCTCATTTACCATATTTTTGTTCTTTCTAGTCTTGAATTTAGAATGCTATAATCACTTGACTGTATCCCATTTGCAAGAGAACACAATTCTTATTTTGTGAACTTTTTGCCTTATTACTGTTGCTTTGCCTAGTTTTAACATGCATATGTATTTCTTGTTTAGTATTAATTTACCCTGTTTTTCTGTTATTTATTGGAAACTTTATCAATTCAATTTATTGAGCATTTTTGCCATTTAACCATGGCCGATTACTCCACAGGTTATGAGTCCAGCATGCATTAACATGATAATTGTTTATACATGAGATGTAGCAATGTTTATTTCTATTTTGAATGTATGATTTCTAGCTATGAACATTAATTGTTTAATTAAAAGCCATTGGTTAATCATTGTTCCATCAAATGTTTGCTATAAGCTCCCAGGAATAATGACATTGTTTCACTTGCTGTTTTCATTGAAGAAATAACTTTTCATTTGCATATAGTTATTATGCAGATTTTCTCTTTATTTAATATTGCACAAACTTATTTTTTAAAAAAAAGTCATACTGAGCAAACTTATATTTATGATTGGTTGGAAAGGAGCAAATTCTTAGGTTTTGGCATTGCCTCAAAATCTACTATAAAAGAGATTTAAATTGTCCATTGAAGTTGCATTGTTTTAATACAAGGGAGAATAAAAATCTATTTGAAAGTTATACAATAGAACTATTTTAGATATCAGTCATATAAAATCTGAAATACTTATAAAATATAAATCTTATAATGTTTCTTAAGAGTATAAGAAAGTTTTCCCAAGTTCTCTAAGGACAAATTATGATGTTCATAAATTAGTAAAATTTAAGAAGTTAATCTAGAAACCAACATTAACAGATGTACCACCAAACAGCCAACCCTCTCTTAAGTGTTATATAGGCATCACCAGCTTTTTTGACTTTCCTATTAATATTAATGACACTTTTCATTTCAATTTTTCATTCAAACTAGTTAAGCAAAAATCAATATTGCAAGAGTCATCAACTCACAGACCTCAGTAGAAGTATTTAAAATTTCAGTCAAGTTACTTCCTCAGTAGAATAGAAGAGCAAGAATTGGGCAAGGTGGCATTTGACCAATAACATCAATTAAATATTGAATAGAAAACCAAATATAGTCAGAGTTCAGCTGCTGTTGAGATGCAGAATATTTGTAAGGTGTTCGAGTGAAGAAACTCAAATTTTAATGTATTTCCCAAAATGTGCTCTTGCTAGTCTGCTCCAGCAATCTTAAATCTTTCCTCTTCTTGGGGATTATCAACGAACTGAGGGCTAATCACAAGTGCTGGATCATCATAAAGTAGTGAAAGTCATGTTACTTGCTTTTCTCATAATCTAAATCTTCTGGAGAAATTGAATATTGCTGTTAGTGATGGATTCACTGTTTGGTGCATGATTGGGGGTGATCTTGACATCCACTTAACTAAACCAAACAAGAATGTTTGTACTGGGCAGATGGCAATGGCAGATGATCATTTACAAAGCAGTTCATCATGAATGACTAAAATCACCAGAGACTTTTGGTTTCAATTCAGTGCTATTGTTTCTCTGACAGCCAATGTTTTTTCAGTTGTAATCTGAACCCAAAACTAATTGAAGGTTAGAGGAGGAATTAACTTCTGCTCTTTCTTGTTTCAGATATTATTCTTTCAGTAACAAAGAATAATTTAAAAAAAAAATATGGAAGAATATTAGTGTATGCCTGACATGCAGAGCAAAGTTTAATTTTATCTAAAACAAGAACTTTTTTTTCATTCATGTGAACTATAAACTGGAGATACTAAAATCAAGCAAGTACAAAAATTTAAATATCTGAGAAGTGTTTTTAACAGAGGATCAAAACTATAACACCAAAAATTTGAAAGCATATTTGAATAGCAAAAGCACCTTCCAAAGTCTAAGTATTAAGAATCAGGAAAATATCATTAGAAACAAAGAAAACTTTTATGTAATGAGTCTTCCTTAATGGAAGTGAATACTGGACAATTTCCTCACAGATATTTGAAGCAACAGAATTGTTCTACAGAAGGATTCTCTGAATATCATGAACATGTGAATAACTAGAACACAATGGAGGCAAATAACCAAAGGGATGCCTATACTCAGAATCAGATACAGTTAAAATTTCTGGCATGCATAATGAGAAAAGAGGGTTTGGAGAATATAACACTGAGCAAACACACCAAAGGCAACAGATGGGAAAGAGCATGTAAATTACCTAACAAGATTGTGTAAATGGATAATAAAACAGTAAGAGGGAAGCATAGTGAAAAGATAAACTTTACAAAGAGCTATAAAGGATAGGAAGTTGTGAAGAGTCATGATCATGCACATCCTGAAGACATAACAAATTTTCTACTCAATGTTGTTAAATTAAACAATAAGAGAATACAGTGATAAGATGGAGGCGTTTTATGGGAAGAGAATAGAATTAAGGGTCAACAACATGTAAGTTCTAAACATGATTTTCCCATATGACTAACAGGAAAGTCAATGCTCAGCCATGTGTATCTCTTGGATTTTAGTGTTCTCATTGAGATGATGAAAAAGAAGAGAAAATAAAAAAAAATACAAATTAAATTCTGGATACCTGAATCAATATACAGATGAGAAAACTATCAATTTAAACATTGTTAAAAACATTGAAGTTGAAGGTAATAATAAAAGAAATTGTAAAATTCTTTGAGCTTGAAATTAGGTAAAACATAAGCATTGCTCTCTGAATCATAGAAGATCAGTTCAGAAACAAAATAAGGACTATTCAAAGAATGCCTAGATATTATTATTATTAGGCAACCATTTCAATAATAAAGTTTAGTTGGTGGGTTCTGAACAGTACAAAATTGTTGAATCATTATATTTCCTAAGCAATCAAAAAGACAGATGATATTGGACTATGACCAAAACATTAAACATAGCAACTTCCTTTAGTGCCTAAAATACATAACTTATTTTGATGACAAACTGTCTCTTTTTGAAAAAAACAACTGACATAGTTTAATGAACATGCTCAATTTTTTCTTTCTTGCATCATTTTCATAATGCTATCATTTTTTGCATGCATCATTTGCTTGATGAATTAATAAGAGATGAAAGACAATCAGGATGATGGAAAGACATTCATGTTACAAAGGTCAATTGTATTATTTGCATTTTTAATCAAGAAATCCTGGAAAAGGATTAAACTCTATGAACTTTGTACTTTTGATCAAATATTGATCCAAAATCCTATTAGGATCTAATGAGCCTTTTATCATTATTTTGGGGATGCTATCAGGAAAATGAGTAGTTTAATAGAATGTTTGAAAACTAACTCCAAATTATTAGCGGAATGAACTTTAAATGATAACATACCCATTAATGATAGCAAATAAATTTAATTATATATACTAAGAATACAAATCAGATTTATAAGAAAAAATAGTATTTTATATCTATTTTGATATTATATATTATTATTATTATTATTATTATTATTCTTTCTTGTCTTCTCTTGTGTGCAAGGATGTGGTGGATCATGGCTTTCCACAACTTCCTATCATCTGTATCATTTAGCAACATTTGTATTTTAATATCCCTCCCATTCCCTGTTCTGTGAGCCATTTACACAAGCTCATTATATAGGTTTACTTGCTGTTTCATTCTCCTTCTATTTTCAAAATGTCTTGTGAGTGTCAAGTTCTTCAAGTCCCCTTTTATCATTATCTCAGAAATTTTATCTGTCTCTGGTTTTATGTATAATTATTCTTCCTTCTTGTTACATACTGCATCCATGGTTTTAATGTAACAGAATTAACTATGGAAAATAAATGAAACCCTAATTCTGTATAATTAAACAGTGAGGAGCCACTGACAAGATATGAGAATTTGTTTTTGTTTCTAGAATGACTAAAAAATATCTTGAGAAATTTCTTTGTCCTGGACCTTTTTGGACAGGGAATTTCATTTGAAGCAATTTATAAGATAATAATGAAAGGAATTTTTATTCCTGGAGCAACCGACAAAGTATTTGACATAATATCCCAATTACAAATGCTTAATAATGTAGAAATTAAAAACATATATAAGATGGTTTGTTTTTAGAAATATATATTAAAACGGTGTATCAATATATTTGTAGCTTGATACTGTTATTAATTGAATTTTGATCTGAAATTTTCACTATATATTACTAGTATTCAGTTCAGCATATTGATCAGAAAATAAATTATGTTGAAAAATAAATATATCATACTTATTATAAAACCCAGGTTGTGTGTGTGTGTGCCTGTACGTTTATATATTGGATTGGATTTCCTACATTTTTCAACCAATTTCATCAAAACTTCACAGGACTACATAAAATTACCCTGCGGTGGTTCTGACAGCGCAAAAATTGGAAAAACACAATTGTTTTTGCACAAAATCAATTTGAAAGCATGATTAAGAGGCATCGCTGTGAGAATGAAAGGGGGACAACTCATATCAAGTTATACTTATAAAACCCAGGTCGTGTGTGTGTGTGTGTGTGTGTGTGTGTGTTCGTTTATATATAGGATCGGATTTCCTACTTTTTCAACCGATTTCAACAAAACTTCACTTTTTTTGGCAGGTAGTGTATCTTATTGTCTTGCACACTTTTTTTCTTTATTTTTACATTCAAAATGCTTTAAAAATTCCATTTACAAGACAATTGTTTATAATAAAATTCTATTCAATCGGTAGACTCATAACGATTGAAAACAATGTTTTGTTTGAGTTTGGGTTTGACCAATTTGTAAAAAAAAAAAAAAAAGAAAAAAAAAGCTAATTAAGACATGCGTGTACGTCAACCTTAAAGAATAATCTTTGTCAATTTTATTTTTCAGTCTTTATGATGGTCGATACTTGATCTATCTCTTACTGTTACATCCCCAGGCAACGCCGGGCTCTACTGCTAGTATTATATAAAACACATGCTTTTTTTTTTTTCAATCATTAGGACATGGAATTATTGATTTACTCATGCATATTCTTTGGAACCAAATACAAGTTTCGTTTAAAATGGTCATGCCGGTTGGGGTTTTTCCGTTTCTAAAATAAGTGACAGATCAACTAAAAGCTCTGCCTAGACTGTTTGTATATTTAATAAACATTTGTCTTTTTAATCGTTTAACCCTCTATCAAAATGATAAAACCACTAAGAGGTTACTGAGAGGGAAAGAAAATGAGAAAACCTTAATGAGGGGAAAAGGATAATAAAAGAAAAGAATTCAAAATGACAGTATATGGTGACTGACAATCGTTATCTTGTTTTCTTAATTCCTGTTTTTTTATTGTTCTCTCTCCTTAAATAGTGCTTTTTTTCTCATATTCTCTAACACTCACTTTGCTTAAATTCATTAAATCAAGGGATGAAAGAGGAAAGCCTATCAGAACAATTGTAGGGAAATATTTATACAAAAAGCACAGGAAGCTATGTTACAGTGATGGGAAAAAACTGAAGATGAGATACTAAGTCAAGACCAGTAACATTGTAGATGCTTCTTTGAATTTTGACAAGACTCTCAAGATATATAGTAGGAGTAACAGATCAGATATGGCAGTGATATTCAATGCATAGACAAATGATAGACTTATAAATGGACAAGTGGGATTCTGGTGGGATATGACACAGTTAATGAACTTTGCTAGCAGTAGAGTTAGCAATTGATTCAATATAATCATTCCACTTCATGTCAGCAGAAAACATAAAACAAAGAAGGCACAGTAATGGAGAACAAAATGATTCTCTAAGATGAGGAAAAGACATCAGTTTCATTTTGGAGGTATTCAAAATTAAAAGCCATTTCCCACCCCAGTTAACAACATGCAGCTTTTATTTTTTTTTCAATCTTTTCATACTAAGCAAAGTAATAAAACCACCGAGTTACAAGGGGTTAGTGAGTGTTAGAGAATATGAGAAAAAAAGCACTATTTAAGGAGAGAGAACAATAAAAAAACAAGAATTAAGAAAACAGAAGATAATGATTGACATTGCATTTAAATTTTTGAAGATCAAAGTTAACTTGGAAGCAAGAAGCTAGAAGATTTCCACAAGTGAAAAGTGACATAGAAGAAACTATCAGCATAGAACTTATGGTTACATCTAGCCATTTTAACAGTAAAAAGATGAGACCATGCTGCCAGTCTAGTACTACACTTAAATTCATAATCTCTAGGTACAGTAAAGGAAAGTTCATCAGAACAATTACCAGGAAAGTATTTATAGGAAAGCTATGTTATGGTGGTGGGAAAGTGACTGAAGCTGAGATGCCAGGTCAGGACCAATAAAATTTCAGATTGTTCTTTTTGGATTTTATTAATAATCTCTAAATATATAGCAAGAGCACCAGACCAGATGTAGCAACAATATTCAAAGGAAGGACGAATAGTAAACGTAGAAATAAAACTAAATAATAATGACAAATAATAAGTGTGCCATATCAAATAAGCACCAAAAGAGGGGGGAAATTAAAGGAAATAATTTAGTCATGCCAGAACTTGTATTTGGTAATAAATTTATGTTTGTTGAAGATGTTTGGCTTGATGTTAAACAAGACAATCTTGCTAGTGTAAGGAACTTGATCTTAACTGAGTACCTCACTATTGGAGTTTCTGCTCAAATGATTAAATACTATTGGTTGCTTGCCATGGAGCAATGGTTAGGCATCAAGTCTCAGATAATTACAACTAAAGTGAGATCAATCCTCACTGGGCTCCACATACATGTGGCTTTCACTAAAGCTAAGCAAATATCAGTCATAATAGGTTTGTGTTGGCAATATTTTCATGATGAAACAAATAAAATACTAGAACTTGTCATATGATTTAATAATTATGCAATGAATAACAAAAATATAGAATGTTTCAACAGAATTGATTTCAGGATAAATCAAAACTCCAAAGGTTAATTAATATTTGAATCAACTGCAATAAATTAAGATGAATCACTTTTCTCTGGAGATGTTCTCTCTCTATAAGCAAAATCTAAAACACAAATAGAATTTTGTTTTACATTGTTTCATACAACAAATATTTTTCAAAAATAAACTATTAGCTTCTCTTTTGTGCTTTATTAGCTTTACTGATTTTATTTTTTCCATTTCATCATATGTACTAACAGAACTATCTAGCATAGCATGGGTTTTTATAAAAGAAAGAAAAAGCAGTTTTTTCTGACAATATATTTGTATGTACACCAGTCTTACACACACACACACACACACACACACACACATATATATATATAAGATTTGACAATACATGTATATATACCAATGAAAAATTTAATTCTGGTTGAGCACTCTTGGGAGAAAGTGTGAATTTGTAAACAATGAGTGCTATTGCTTATAATGCAAAGCTCTTCTAGGAATTGAGCCCTATCGGTCATTGGTGTGTTTATTCGAAGAAAATGTTCAGCGGTAAAATCTCTGAATGATGCCAGATCTGTTGGGTTTCCATCCTGGCTTGAGGTAATCAGATATCTAGCCACACTGATGAGCTGTGATGCAACAAAACAGTCTGTCTGTGGATGACTATATATATATATATATATATATATATATATATATATATATATATATATATTAGCTAACTTCTTCTACCTTTTTTAAATCACTGTCATATTTGTGGAGAAAAATTATACATTTCAATATTACTCAATGAACTTGCCAATGTGACCTCCATCTTCTGGCTTTCTTCTTCTACATTTTGGATAGGAGTCATTCCCTTGTTCCTTTGATGTGTATTTGATGCAATACTTGATTGAGTGAATTGATGAGTAGATTTCAACATTGATATGACAGTTGAATTTTCACAACAAATATGAATTGTAAGGCACTACCCATCTTGCTGATGTAACCTCCATCTTCTGGCTTTCTCCTTTTATATTTTGAATAGTCATTCCCTTTTTCAAATTTAAATTTAATTTACATCAAAGGGAAAAAAATCACTGGGGAGTTTGTGCCCCACTGGGACCCCCTTTGATCAAAATGAAACATACTAAACCCAAGTACCCTGGGTAATGTAGTTTCAGAATATAGATGGTTGTGGGGATTTATCTTCAAACTCCTAGGAGGAGTTTGATAACAGACAGACAAACAGAAGCTACAACTTTATACATATAGATATATAGGTATGGGCATGTGACCAAGTTGTTAGAATGTTTACTTTCTAACCATGAGACCTGGGTTCAAATCTCACCATGGTCAACTTATCAGGAAGGATGACTTCTTGATGTTGTCAGCTTGAAGAGGTGACCCCAGTGTGTGAAACCTTTGGAAAGTGCCTGAAAATATGTTACAAATTGACCCAAACCTTGTGAGTGAAATTTAGTAGATTATGTTTGGAGGCTATCAATTGTTGCCTGAGCATGAAGTCACAAGTTATCATGACCAAAAGTGGAAGTGTACTGGTGTTTTTCAAAGTGGCAATCATGCCAGATAATGCACTCTCTCTTAGAAACTGTAACTAAGGACTGCTCAGTATAGTTGCAGTATAAATGCCATGTCTACAACAGAGATTGGCTAGCCAGTCTACCAGATGAACATGCCCAGAAAAGAAATAGTAGCTACTATATATATATATATATAGTAAAGGTAAAATAAATTCCATGGGGGTATAATCCAAGTAGGTGCTAGTAATAAAAATATTAAACAATTCACAAAAAGAAAGCTTGATGTATTTTATTTGTACAGAGCAATATGATGCATTATCAAAGAAAAATTCCTTTTACCTCATGTGGGAATAGGCATATTAAAATATTAAAGTTGATCCACAATTCCTCACATGAGATAAAAAGAAATTTTCTTTGATTATGCATTATATATATATATATATATATATATATATAGATAGATAGATAGATATGTACACACAATACCTCATGATGAGTGGACTGAACAATTACAAATTTATCTGTGAAACTCTAAAATTAGGGTGTTGAATATAATATCAATCAGCAAATTAGTTTATGGACTTACACACATATGTGTGTAAGTCCATAAACTAACAATGATAAAATCCTTCATATTTTTTATTCTCTTCCTTTGTCAACATATTTAATTCAGTAATGAATATTAATCATATAGATGCAAGATTATAAAAGGTATGATAAAAAATTATTAGACTGTTGCTATGGCAAAGAAGCTCAAGTACAGTGAAACGATTTAGTACAGGGTGACCTTGAACTCTGTTGAGCATATAAACTAAGTTATAACTGTTTTGCTCATTTCCATTATTTATAGCAGTGCCTGGAAGGAAAATGTGTAGAGTGTGGGTTGTGTCACTACAAAGGTTCCATAAGTGACCATAGTTTATGTAAAACATTCCCCAGGGCTGACAACAACTATATTCCTCAGATTCTCAACCTTTGCAAATTTTTCCTCTTCAAAAATTAAATCCCACTTGAAAGAAACAAGATTTCAAGACATCAAGGAAATCAAAGAGAATGCAATATGTCATTTGCTTGCTATCCCAAAAAAAGATTTCCATAAATGGTTCCATCAATGATGCTGGATAAAGTTTAGGGCTTAGGAAGGGGACTACTTTGAAGGAGATTAAATGCTGAATTGATATGTGTTGTAGTTTTCATTTTATATCACCAGCTCTGATACTTTTTGATCAGACTTAATACAAATAAAAAAAATTTAAAATTTCAGATAAAAAATTCAGCTAATAACAATGGGTTAGGTTGCTCTGTGTGTGTGCGTATATATATATATATATATATATATATATATATAAAATACAAAGTTTGAGCCTGGCCTGCCAATCCTTAAATTTGAAAGTGAAACTTTAGTATTTTTGGTTTTATTTCTTACTCCTTATATATATATATATATATTATTAAAAATTTATTCCTCTGTTATACTGTCATGGCTATTTACACTGTAAATTCTACCTGCCTTACACTTTTCTACCAAATTCAAGTGATGCATAGAACAGTCATGCCTGTGGGAAATATCAACTCCTAAATCTTGAGAGTTCAAATAAACATGAGTGTGCAGGTTTTTTGATGAGGTGTATTTCCTGGAACAAAATAATCATGCTTTAGAGAAAATTATTTAAAAATGATAAGCATGCTATATGAAAACTAAGCAACTTACTGTGGTTAAAATTGAAAAAATTTTGGAACTTGTATTTGATACAAGCAAACATATATGACTGGTACAATTATATTTTATTGCCCTGGGTATGATGATAAACTACATCCGTGTCCTGGGTAAAATGATAAATTACGTCCAACAGCAAGGCCTCTGAACAGGAGGTTTTGAGGAGCATGGAACCACTTCTTAATTGCTGGTGTTCCCAGGTCCACCCTAACCTGGGGTGGTAACACATGTTAGGGTCCCAGTTACAGGCAAATAGTTAACCCCGAAACTGTGCTAAAAACACTATTAAAGTGTAAAATACCAGAAATACTTGTAAAAAATTATTACCCACAATAAATTTTTGTAGAAAAAAAAACTATTACTAGCAATACGTTTTTGAAGAAAAAATATTACCAGAAACAGATTTTTGACAAAACAAAATATTACCAGCAAAAAAGATTTTGTCAGCATTAAATAACCCATTGATGTTGATATGCCATAAAACAAAACAAACCAAACCAATTATATTTTAAAAGTGATCACAGCAAATCATTTTAATAAATGTTTGTAACCATTAAATTGTTGCCATATTTATCATCTCGCAAATATGACACAAATACAGAAATGAATATTATTGATAATTACTAAGATAAAACTCACTGTAGTTGTAATTGATTCTAAAACTAGTTTGATCTCCCTCTTCGATGTTATATTTTGGTGTTCTTTGTATACTAGTGGGGGGAAATATCCTAATGCCTACTAGATGGCATTGTATAAAGCAATATAAAAAGAAAGAACACAAACTGTTTCTCTCTTCTTTAGCTCTTCAACAAAAACATGTTATAACGGCAAGACATGTCTTTTTCCCTTTCTAGAATCTTCTTAGTCCCTGAACAACATGTCTCATTGACAATTTTGATGCCTCCAAAATGAAACTGCTATCCTTTAATTATTAAAGAGAATCATTTTTACATTCCATCAGCATGGGTAATGCTAACCCCTAGGTTTTACGTTTTCCCATGAAATGAAGTGATGAGATTATATTAAATAAACTGCTAGAAAAGTTGGTTCACTGTTTCATTCTAAATAATTTTCTAACTAGAATCTATGTTGAACATTTATAAATCTAATATTTATTAGTGCATTGAATATTGATCTGGAGCTCTTATAATATATCATGTATCTGTAATGTTATTAGTCCTGACCTGGTATCAGTTACTTTCCTACCATTATGATGTGGCTTCTATCTATCTTTTGTATAAATATTTTCATAGCTGTTGTCCTAATGAGCTCCCTTCCTCTTTGGTAACTCAAGCAAAGAAATTTAAATGTACAACTAGATTGGCAACTACATGTCATATTTTTACTGTTTAAATATCTAGATGCAACCATAAGTTCCATTCTAATAGTTTCTTTTCTTGCACATCTTGCTTGTGGAACTCTCTTCTGGCCTCTTGATTCTCAGTCATGAATGATCTTCAAAAATTTAAATTCTATGACAATCGCCTTATTCTGCCTTTCTGAATCCCATTCTTTAATCTGTTCTTTCTCCTCACTAAAGGCTTGGCATTCTCTTTCACTCTCAGCAATCCCAGATATTTTAGTGGAATTATCATTTTGTTTGAGCTGAAATGATTTTAAAAAAATGCCACATAACATTTTCATTAAACATTATCTCATAGGACTAAAATAATATCTACAGAACAACCTATCACGTGTGTGTGTGTGTATATATATATATATATATATATATATATTTAGTTGGATAGATGTGAGTTTGACCCTGGTTTCACGCTTTAGCGATCGTCAGACAATTGTCTGATGATCTCTAAAGCGTGAAACCCAGGTCACAAACTCAAATCTATCCAACCAAATATGTTAGCTCTATCTCTGATATTGAGTGCTTTCTAATAAGTACCGTGCATATAATATATAAATAATTATACAAATATATATTTATTTATATTTATATACACTTTTCACACATATATATATATATATATATATATATATATATATATATATATATATATATATATATATATCAAACAAGAAAATATCCCTCTTCAACAAATGAGTCTATGCTACTATAAACTGATGACTTCAATAACAAACTGATAACCTAATACCATTACAATTCTGTTTTACTATTTTATTCTAGTTTTGTTTGCATTAATATTTTGAGAGGGCATATTCACATTATAAACCATTCCCATCCTTGTATTTTGTGAATGAAGTAAATAAATGTTGAATTCATTATTTTGAGATTGTTGAATTATTTTACCAAATTTTGTTAGGGGACTCACAGTTAATCTAAACAGACCTCCATATAAATATTAACTTCTGGTTCAGTTCAAAGTCACTCATTGTTATTTTCAATGAAAACTTCAATGACTTTAATGGTATAACTTAAACACAAAGAAAATAATAAATCTTGGCAATAGTTTGCTTGTCTTTTTCATTTGTCTTTCATATAATTATTCTCATTTTCATAATTAGATATTAATAACATTTTATTACAAAAATAAAAAGTAGAAATATCAGAGAATTGTACAATTTTCATGTTATTTTAGTCTATATGATAGAAGCATACAATGCAGAGAAATATTTCAAAGTGTTGCATCATGGGAATTCTTGGTTTGCCTACATTTCATTTTTGCCTATTTTAATTCATATCCTTATTGGCTTTTCTCTTTACTAGAATTTGAATCAATCTTATTAGAATTTAATAATATTAAAAACTATTAACAAAAGTTTCTGTGGTTATGATTGATGCTAATTGGACTTAAAGCAAAATATGTTTAACATTTGCCTTTCATTTTGTAATATTTTAATGTTATATACGGGTATAAAAGAATTTGTAGAACTAAATAATAAATAATAAGTGATAAACATCAATGCAATAGTCTCTACAACTTCACCTTTATTTAATAATGTGTAACAAATGTATGAGCGAACGTTTGACGAGGCAAACGTCATGGCGGTGGACACAAAAATGGCAGTGTGTGCATGACCAGACTGGGAGTGAGGCCCATATTCATTTGCATAAGCATATGCCTCACCAGCATAAAAGCTGAGAGTTTGCAAGGGTAAGGGTGAGTTGTCCAGTTGTGCGAATATCACACATGTTGTTCGTTTTGGTGTCGACTGCGGTGTAAGACTGAGCAGAAGTAGAAGAAAGAGACTACGAAGACGGAGAATATAAAGACTTCAGTAATTTCATTACAGAAAGATTACATAATATCAGGCAGATTTTGGCACCTTATTTTAGAGCTGCAGACTAATATCATATATCATTACTATAATAGTGGTTCCAATCCATACAAAGTGTACCCATGAACAAATATATGATACATCTCCCCTTTCTACTACATCCTAATTTTCATAAGGTAGTATCCATATAAAATGCAAATTTTATTGTAACCTAATTATGTACAAGAATGGATCATATCCAACATAGGTGAATAATTCAACTAGAAAGATTAAAAATAAATATAGTGTATCAAAATACAAATTAGAGACATGTCATAATAGATCATTCCAGCTTAAATAAACCAACAAAGTTTTGTGGCAATTTTTAACATCTACTTGAGATTTTTCTTATTAAAAAGTTAAATAATTTTAGCACATTTAACATTTTGGATAAAAATATTCAATTTTATGTTGTGTTTTTTTAAGATTTGAGAAAAACAAATTAATGGATTTGGACAAAAACCCCCCCAAAAAAACAAACTCCAGAATGATGTCAAAATCTGCAAACACACTGCCCAGGGCTCCCAATCTTGCACCTTCTTGGTTAGGGTGGTTGGGGGTAGTATGCACCAACCCTGGGTGTACCACATTTGTAGCGTTAGGTTGTAACTAAGTTGATTATAGAAAATATAAGTAATTTCAGGCTTAATACTTTTGTTAATCTTGTTGCTATTACAGTACAATTTCTTTTTTTTTTTTCCATTCTCTTAACAATAATAAGTAAATCAAGCCATATTACCACCATTTTCACTACAAAATAAACTCCAGTATTTCTTTTTTACTGAAATAACAATAATGCTAATAAATGTCAAACATAAGATCATTAATACAGTCTCTATTTATATTACTATCTGACTTTTCCTCTTGTAATAATATTAAGTAAAGTCTATGAATACAAAAAAAAAAACGATGCTCTGATATTTTATTATATTAAGAGGTCATCTTATTTGAGTCAGGAAAATAAATAATCATTACTAATAAAAGTTTTTTTGTAACAGCTTCCACCTAAAGAACATTAAGAATTAAATAACATTCAGCTCAGAAACTGTAGAAAAGCATTTGAATCTTGTGTGAAAACTGCAAATGTTTTGAAGCATAAAAATGAAGGCAGTACCTATAATCATTGCTACACTGGTAATGATCACAAAAACCTTTGCAAAGAAGCTAAAGAAAGAGTTGAAAATCCTTAAAAATATTGAGGAGATTGTCAAAGATTTCAAGAGACCTGCTGTCTCTCTATCCTCAACAATGATGTCCAGATAGCTCTGATGAAATATATCCATATTTTAATAATCAGGATCCATGAATTGAGTAACAGTTATAAGCATGAATAATGAAATCAGTAAGTCCTTAGGAAAGGTGCAAATCTGTCCCTTCTGCTCAAAGTTATGGTTTAAATTGCAGAACAAACTGGGCTCTAATGCTCTGGGTAGGGTCTAGTCTAGAAGAATGATTTAAAACCACAAAGAAGGCAACAGGAAAACACTCCACTATCTTTCTTATGAGTTCCTTATAATTCATAAGTAATAAAGAAAAGAAAACTGCAGAAAGCCATGACTGTCTATGTCCTAAACTTATGAGTTAAATAGCAGAATACTGAGTTTTCTCAACTTGGGTGGCAGCTTAATGCAAAGGACTACTCAAAATTAAAGCAGGCAATAGAAAACCACTTCATTATCTTTCTGAAGTAGTTATGGCACTTAACAGATGATAAAGAAACTGAATCTGTAGAGAGCCATGATTGTCTAAATATTGAAGAGCTATGGTATTTAAAAAAGAAAGAGGAATGATCAGATAAAGATATAGTACACACATACATTATATCAACCATAACAGTAATAAAAACAGTAAGGATGAGAATAACAGTTTGAATAACTCAGGAAAGGTTGAACATATCAGTCAAAATATGGTAGGAATTGCAAGAACACTACACTAATCAACTTGTGAAATATGGCAATTCATAGAATTTGTGTTATTTACTTTTATACAGTTTTTCTACCCATCAACAATTATCTATTCTGACATTATTTACATTTTTTTCTTTATTCATTGATCTAAGTCAGAAGATAATAACCATTCTTCTGCTCAGACCTCTTAGGCTTAGATAGGGACATAACTTGAATTATACAAGTTTAAAGCATTCAACAAACTTTATAAAGCCATGAAAGAGAAAGTAGCTTTTCAGATATTTGTTACATCTAATAGAACTCCAAGGTAAATGATCAACTTGTGACTAACTTACTGTTATGAGGCAAAGAGAAAACTGAATGGCAGTATTGTACAAAAACCACATGTGCATTACAGCAGCCAGCCAATAAAAAAGGAGAGAAGCAACATTTCAAGCAGGTCCATCTTGAGTGCACATCAGTGGAAATGAAAGCAGATTTTCTCACGGAGCATAAAAAATAGTGAAATATCTTTCATTTCTTTGCTCAAGACATTCTCTTAATATGATAATTCTACCTTACTTCTTTTTCAAGATTTCTGAAAAGTTTTTTTGTTGCTTTATTTTTTAATTTCCTCTGAGATAGTTTAATTACATTTTTTTTTATTTAATACATCTTGGTTTTTACATATTTTTGTATTTTAATCTTCAATAAACATTTGTCATTGCCACAATTTTCATTGAATGCAAATCAGTGTTTTACTTTAAAAGAATATAGAATTTTATTGCTAAATATCAATAGCCAAATGAATAGCCATCTAGCTTTTTTTTTCTTGGCATTCAACAGAAATGAAAATCAATTCAAATAAAATATTCACATGTCAGATAGCAAAAGATATTCTGTTATTTGTAAGGTGTTTTCAAAAAGAGTTCAGTTGGTGGATTCTTATGACATATCAAATCTTGTTGAGTTATTTCATATCTAAATCATTTTCATTATATATGAATCTGTAAGAATTTACTTGATTTGTTGATTGGTAAATATTGGTCGTTTATACTAGACTAGCAGTAGAGCCCGGCGTTGCCCGGGGATGTAACAGTAAGAGATAGATCAAGTATCGACCATCATAAAGACTGAAAAATAAAATTGACAAAGATTATTGTTTAAGGTTGACGGACATGCATGTCTTAATTAGTTTTTTTTTTTTTTACGAATTGGTCAAACCCAAATTCAAACAAAAACATTGTTTACAATCGTTATGAGTCTATCGATTGGTGAATAGAATTTTATTATAAACAATTGTCTTGTAAATGGAATTTTTAAAGCATTCTGAATGTAAAAATAAAGAAAAAAGTGTGCAAGACAATAAGAAACACTACCTGCCAAAAAAAAAAGTGAAGTTTTGTTGAAATAGGTTGAAAAATGTAGGTAGCCTTTCTTTGTAATCTTTTACAATTTATGATTTTTACTTATTGAATACAGTAAAAAAATTGCATATTTTGCTTGTGGTGATTCATAATTAGAATTCTGATTTGAATATATTTTCCACTCGTTGTTTCTAATACAAAAAATATTAACTTTATTTGGGTTTATTAATTTTATTACAAGTACTGTGTTCTTTCCTTAATAATTATCATCTTCGAAATATTGTTGTTTTTTGTCTATCAGATTTCTGTCGTCGGCATTTTTAAATTATTTCTTAATACTTTCTTTTAAATGTTGAATTAATTTCAAATAGAACCAATGCCTTATTGATCTGCCTTGTAACAAATTGCAAAGGGAATTGTAAAACGACCCTAAAGTACGTGGAATTATCTTTCCTAAAGATAAAGAATTATCCGATTTTTCGATTCGTACAATCAGTAGAGATCGTTAGATTATTGTTTAGGTTGACGGACACGCATGACTTAGTTTTTTTTTTTTACGAATTGGTCAAACCCAAACTCAAACAAAAACATTGTTTTCAATCGTTATGATGAGTCCCCGATTGAATAGAATTAGAATTTTATTATAAAAAATTGTCTGGTAAATGGAATTTTAAAGCATTCTGAATGTATAAATAAAGAAAAAAAGTGTGCAAGACAATAAGAAACACTACCTACCAAAAAAAAAAGTGGATGTTTTTTTATCGGCTGAAAAAATGTAAGAAATCCGATCCCATATATAAAAACACACACACACACACACACACACACACACAGCCTGGGTTTTTAACCTAAGTCACTCCACGGAATCGCTAAAACATAGAGCATAGTCTGATGAAAAAAGGCGCCAAAGTTTATGAAAACAAAATTTTATCGTCAAAATGCTTATGTTTTTTATGAAGAGGATAGACTAAATTTTTTTTTAATTATTTTTAAAAATTTTTCCATCTTTTAGAATATTCTAAATTTTGATTTAAAAAACCTTGTTTCTCTTTGTCGCAACAAGGGTAGTAAATAACATAGATAATTTTAGCGCGTTTTTTTTTGTATTTACACACATTAATTTGGAAAATCTTGCAAAAATAAAAATAATTGTCAGATGTTAATGAAACTTTCAGAAACTATTCACAGATGATCGAAATTATTATAAATATGTTTTTTTTATTAAAGTCATGGCAGAAATATTTTTTTTATATTTATTATCACCCCCCATTACTAATTTTATGAAAAACTCTAGAAATTCGAGACCATCGGTTTTAGTGATTACAATAGTTAAAAGCACAAGGCTTTGAAGAATGCAAATCTTGTTTTTTTTTTTGCCAACATACCTGAAAATCAGCTGTGAATTGTAACATACAAAACTCAATAAAATAAATATATTATTTAGTTTCAAATGCTTTTATTTTTATTTTAATTTGTTTTTATGAATATGGACAATATTTTCTGAAAGCAAAAAGTTTTTCAATGAAAATTGAATTTTTAATACAATTATTTCTTATTTCTTTAATTTTAAAAAGATTTTTTAAAATTTTTAAATTGAATTTTAAAAATATTTTAACATTAGTTAAAAGCAACATCAACCTTTCAAAATGTCCGTGTGAGATTGTCATTGTTTAGCGCTTTGAAAATTGTATAATTTGGACCAATCAGATTAGCCATGGTAATTAAGAAATGTAATTTTTGTGTTTATAGTCGGACAGTAATTATCAAGTACGGAAGACCAACCAGAATACAATTTAGTTGCATTATTTGAGTTCAGCATTGTTCTCCGCTGTTAAGCCCTTTACTTTTACGAAACACGTATGGAGAAGTTAATTTGAGTTTTCAATTTCAACTGAGAAGGGTACCTACAAGTAACAGTATCATCTTATGAAATTTAACTACTGCTAAACTTTAATTTATATGATCTTATTTTTATATTAATCTCAGTTATGACATTTTTCCATAAATGAAATATCAAAATTAATAATAAAATGAATGGAAATACAAATAACACAGTAAAATGTAATAAATGTACATAAAATTATAGTATTTTATGTACACTTCTGATAAAATTTCATAAGAAAGGTACCTAAATTAATTAGATACCTTTTTCTTATGAAATTTAATCTCACTATTAACAGTCTTATTTTTTAATTTCTTTACATTTTCCATAAAGCATCGTAAACATAAAAATGAAAGCTAAGTACAAAAATAAAAATAAAAATAAAAAATTACAGCGCTGAAAGTTTTCCTTAAAAGTAACGAAGTAAATAATTTGTTCACTTAAATAATTTCACTTCCTTCCATCCGTAGAAAGAATTATCCTCCCGTAAGTTATTTAAACGTCATGAATGTGCCTTTCGTCAATCGTCAAGCAACGCGAAAGGTTATGACCTGCTTTGTTTTATTTTCAAATTACATTTTTTTCGGCGCAGAAGCTAAGTTAAGCTTGCTTCAAAATATTTTAAATAAACAGTATAATTTCTGTTTTTATTAAAATCAGTTTTGAAAAAAATGATAATTGATTTTAAAAGAATATCAAAGTAAGATTTTAATCTTTTTATCAAATTGAAAAAAATGATTGAAAATGATTGATTATCTGTCCTTTTTTGACCAAAAAAAAACAATATTTTTAACGAAAATTTCAGACGTGCTAGGAACGATTAAAAAATGTAAAAAAATACCCCCAAAATACTTTGATCTTTCCTCTTTAATAATAATATGAACATTAGACGATAAAATTTTGTTTTCGTCAAGTTCGGCTTTTTTTTCATCATGCTATGCTCTTTTTTTACATTTTCGTGGGTGAGTTGTCCCCCTTTCATTCTCACGATGTGTCTTAATCGTGTTTTCAAATTGATTTTGTTAAAAAAACAATTGTTTTTTCCCCATTTTTGGCGCCATTAGAACCACCACAAGGTAATTTTATGTAGTCCTGTGAAGTTTTGTTGAAATCGGCTAAAAAATGTAGGAAATTCGATCCAATATATAAACGTTACAGACACACACACACACACACACACACACACACAATCTGCGTTTTATAATAAGTAAGATTCTACAGATAAATATTGGTTATTTATGTTGAAATTTACAGATACATAATGGTCATTTATGTTTGAGTCTATAGGTAACTACTGGCCATTTATGTTTAAGTTTGTAGGTCATAGGAATAAAGTGTCACTGCCAACACTGGAGTTTGAACACAGATCACCAGAGAGCAAATACAAGCGATCCTATTTTGAATAAGTAGATCATGTGATGGTAAAGGAAAAGTACATATGGGAATTAGTGTGACATCTAAGTGATTACTATTCAGATCACTATTCGGTGGTTACTTTTTGAGCAAGTATTATCAAGCAAGTACTATTTGTGTTCAAAGGCGTCTGACACCAGTATTGTTCAATGGCGTTACTATAGTTATATATGCAATTACAAAGTCTCTACTATAACAAGCATTATGAAAGTGACAACAAGTATTTTTTGATATTACAAAAGTGGCAATGAGTATTTGTTGACATCACAAAATTATTCATGTTTGACTCTAAATGTAAATACTTTTTGCTTATTTTTTTAGTTTACAGGTAAATACTTGGTCTTTATTTTGGGTATATAATCCTTTACTTGCTAGGTTGCTTTTTCCTGGGCATGGGGTTTTAGCCCTCTGCAAAAATATTCAAATACATATTCAAGCCATTGCTGACAGGGAAATCTTTTGAAAATGTGAGATTTAGAAAATGTAACAAGAATATATCTTACTATTTAGACATTATTAAGGTCATCTAATAAGTAAAAACCTTGGCAAATTTACCAGCTTTTAAATTAAAATGGGATTTAAGTTTTGTATCTCAACTTCATGAATTTAAGTGTAGTACTAGAGAGGACTGTCAGCTAGGTGTCATAATTTTATTGTTGAAATTGCTAAATGTAAACATAACTTTTATTCTTGTAATTTATTCTTTCACACTTTTCATCTATGATATTATCTTCTACTTTCTTACTTTCCTATTAACTACAATCTACAAAAATTTAAATGCAATGTCTATCATCATCATATGTCTTCTTGCCATCAAAGTAGTAAGAGAGAAGCAATAAGCTGTTCTGTTTATTGTTCTTCCTCAATAATATTTCCTCACTTTCCTTTCACACCCTTGTCTTTTATTCTCAGTAACCTCGTGTCTTAGAGGCTTTATTGCCTTGCTTACTGTATCTTACTCTTCAGTACATATGAGATTCTTTATCTAGTTTGTTTTGTTTATTTAACTATAAATCAGAATTTTTACAATTAAAACTTTACATTGTACTCAGTGAAAATAAAAAAAATATAAATTTAAAAGATGTCAGCTGCTGTCAAAAAAAGAAAAAAATATAGTTTAATTTTTTCTAAACAATAATATTAACAGCTCTTTACATTTCTTGGTAGTCATTAGATATTTCCTACAACTACCATAATCTTCATTTTCCAGCTTTGACATGCCTTAAAATTATTTGGTCTTGCAGAATATGAATTATTTTCCATGTGACAACCTCTTTTGCTCAGACATAATCTTGCAAGCATATTGCTTATCTCTCACTAATTCCATGACAAATGTTCAGATGAGCTCCATTCTTCAGTGACACCAATTTAGATCTTACAGCCAAGACCCACTTTGTTATGTCCATAGAATTAAATCACCCTCATTCTCTATGTATTCCTTTTGGTAAAAAAGGGCGTTCCACTCTGAAAGTTTCTTCCTAAGAAACACTATTTTGTGAAACAGATTTCTGCATGAATGCTTCCTTCATCACAACAATCTTAATCTCTTCATACTTAAGGTCAACTTTTATCTATTTACCTTATCCTCATAATCTTCATTTCCTACTTCCCACTCTTACTTTCATATCACAGACTCTATCCAGTAAACCTCTACCATGAGTGGTCCTTGGGCCTTGTATTGGATGGACTTTAGTCAAAATAAAACAATTGATGGCACATAAATCTCCTCTCTCATTTATGTTTAATATTACATTATTATGGAGTTAAGTTATATATAAATATTGGCAGTCTATGAAATCTAGATAAATATGAGCTTACTTTGCAAATAAATTCTAGAAGATATATTTTTAGGAATAAAAGAAAGGTGTGGGGAACTTACATACTGTCAAATACAAGATTTCATTTCCTTTTAATTAATTTGTACAATAGAGTGTTACTTACTGTTATATATTAGTTGGTCTCAATAATTGTTGTTTAAACAAACCATAAATAAAAATTCTAGTTTTGGTAATCATTCATAAAATAAAACTTTACAAAATATTTTATCTGAACATAAACAGAATGAAACGCTTTTTTGTCTATTTTTCTTCTTCAAGATGAAATTCTGCCAAAAAAGACAAATAACTTTTCCTGTGAATTTTTTCTCTTTTTAAAAGTAAACCCAACAAAAGTATCCACCTAACCTTTGGGTTTGTAGTTTTGTACAACACCACAAACTGCTACAAAGCAAAAACCTAAAAATTCATGTTCTTAAATAGCCTTGTCAGATTGCAGCTCTCATATGGATGCTATACATGGCACCAAATTCATTCAGAAATATCTAAACTGTCAGGCTATGAGCAAACAATTTGTGAACTGGCAATACAGAATCAAAAACAAAGAACTGTACCAAATAACAGAAACCACATCGCTTGAGAACTTTCAATAGCAGCAACAACTAAAATGGATAGAATATGTAAATTGAAGAGAAAATAATGACATAATCAAAATGTTTATGTTTCACGGTATTTCAAACAAAAGCTTAGAAAGGAAGCCTCCATCAATACCGAAAAGAGTAATAACAGCTATTGGTGTTGAGAAAGTTATTTTCCTGAAAAATTATTTTAAGAGAAAGATTTTATAAATTCTAACTGACAATGGCACTGGATGCTTGGTCAATGAAATCCAAATGTTTCCATATAAGGAAATGGTTAATATCACCATTATCAGAAAATGAGAAACACAATGTTGTTGCCTATGAATTAGTTGGTACCTTGCATTTCATTTATTCAGAGTTGAATAAATTATTTACTCTATGTTGGATTTCATGATAGAAATACATGTTCACACTAAAATAATATTAACCAAACAAAGTTGGTAAGGTATTTAGGATATATTTACATTTATATGATAAATAAAATCTTGGTGGATTTCAGCTTACAATATCTGTTTTTACAAGAAATATTTATAATTTATTTGGTAGTATGAATTTTTTTTTTATATAACTTAAGGGTTGTTCATCATATTGTAAATAAATATATATTATAATGTAGGTATTGATATTGTTTTCAATTTCAGATATATATTTCAATTTCAATCTTTGCTTTTGGTCTTAAGAAAGATATAACCTCAAAAGAAAAACAAGGTATTATAAAGTTATTGATTGATGAGAATACAACTTTGGAAATTGGAAAAAAAATTACAGATATTCATAGAATAATCAAAAAAGAAATTGAAAACAGTGGCAAGATAAAAACCAAAAAAAAATGACTAAGATAGTGACAAAAAGTGATTTGAAAAAAAAAATGAAAAGTGGATTGGCCAAGATTTTTCAGCTCACCAACAAAAATATTAGATAAAGTTGGTGTCTGGAATTTAAAGAGAGAAAAAAGATGCAAATATTAAGGACATTGGTTTAAGATATAAAAGCAACTAAACTACTATCTTTATTTTCATTGAACATGTAAGGTTGGAGAAGGAGTACGTCAAAACTTTTTTCTGAACTGTAATTTTTAGTGATAAATGTAAGGCTATACTGAAAGTACTTGACAGCTTGGCTTGGGGCTGGTTTATTCACAGAAATAATTAACCAAAATATCACAGAAGACAACATGAGAAGATGGACTAATCTTTTATGCTAGTTTTGTAGGCAGAATTTTTTTTTATATTACATTGAGCCATAAATAATTTCCCTTCTTGCTTATCAACTTCATTCTTCAAAAAACTAAATTATATTTTATTCAATTATATATTCACCATGATTTGTAATTACTTGTTGCTACTTATCAAGTAGCTCTTTGATACATTTTAAGTAAAATTTTGCAGCTTTTGATGTGAAAATTTTTAATCTGTTTTACATTAGAGAAATGAGAAAGCCTTTTGTAGCAATTGACAAAAATATTAATTGGTTGGTGTAAGTTCAGGTGAAAATGGAAGGGCTGGGTAGGACCAGTAATGGCATCCCAAATTTCTAGGAACAGGTTCTATATAGGCAGATAATCTTTAGGAATCTATTTTGATTATTTTCTTTTCAATCTGAGAATGGAAACAAAACACTTTATATAGTATCATTAAACCATTTTGACAATTTAACAGAAAACATTTATTTATTAAGACATTTCCAAATTTAAATTCTGTTCCCATCATATTTCTGTTCAGAAGTATGATGCTTTTTTACTCTAGTACCATCAGCTGTGTTATGGTTTCTTATGGTTTTTCATTGCAATCCCCAAAATTTCTTAACTGATTCACTGCAATCTCAAAGATCCAGTGGAAGACCTATCAAATTTATGACTAGAAGATTTTCCACATTTTTAACTTCAAGACAATTTCTTTTGTCATAATAAATTGTTCACCATAGAAAAAACTCTTTCAGCCTCTGCAGAACTTACAGCAATGGTATTAGCTATTTAGCTATTATATATCAGCTATTAATATATAACATTGTTTTCAGATAATCCAACAACTGGTTTGCCAAGCTTTTAAGAAACAGTTTGTGCAAACTGTATGATGCCACCACCAAGTAGAACAGGTTATGAAATTTCCATTTTTTTTCTGCGTTATTTTTGCTATATGCTAATATAGCTAATATCTTACAATTATGTAAGAGGTATATCTTGGAGATTTATGCGGAAGGCACACTGTTTAAGCTGAAATTCACCTGTTATATTAATGATATAAATATGAAAGTTTTACTGGCCCGATTCACTTAATATCAATTAATATTTATTGACAATATGGGTAAAGAATGCTATAACTTTACAAAGACTTTTGATTCTTTCATTATTACATTTTTTCTTTAAATATATATAATTTTATCTGTATATAATATTATGAACAAACAAGCATTTTTAATGGAATGAAAAGAAATAACTTCTTTTCAGAATAAAAAAGGCAAAATAATAATTGAAAATACAGCACAATATCAGATATTTAATTCCCAATAGAGGAGAATGGTATGTTTAGACTGCAGTCAATATATTCCTATAGCTTTTTAGAAATTCTCAAAATAATTTTTAATTATATAGTCATATTTTTGTTTTTATCACAATATTTTTAGCCAATATATTATTCAGTGTTTAAATTAATTTACTGAAATGTGTAGGTGAAGGTTAGATTTGAACAAAACTTGAATTCACATCTCCTACCACAGGAGCTTTTAATATCATGTAGCAACACATACTATTCTGACTATTTGTCTTTACCAGAATACTGGGTTTTTTTAATCCTCCCAATACTCCTTTTAAGTTTTATCCAAAATTACTTCTTTGTTTTGGTTTCCTCTAATGTAATTTCAAAAGCAAAGAATTAAGAATTTTAAAATCAATGTGATAAAAAGCAAAAAAATGAAGATACTCATACAATAATTAAGCTTAAACAATACTACTGAGTATCATTTTTCACCCAAATATGGAATTATGCTCAATCTGATATTAACGTTACAGAACATAATATTCAAGATGTGCATATAACATAAAGGTTAGCAGGGCAACAAGTGGAATTAGTTATTGAAGTTTAAATTCTGGCTGATTCTGCTGTGTTTCTTTTTGCTAACTAGCAAAGTAGACTAAGCTCTCTAACCTTGGATAACAGCCAGTCTAGATGAAGAACAACTCTAAATTTGGAACTGTGAAGACAGAAATGGGAAGCCACTTTATTATCGTTCCCAAGAGGTTAGGGTAATTGACAGATAATAAAAGAATGGAATCTATGGAGAGTTAATTTTTGCCTACATCCTAAAGTGAGATGACATTTAGAAATTATAATAAGATGAGTAAAATTCACTATATATTCATATGTAACCCCCCTGAACTACTTCACTTTATTCAAGATCATGTCTTTGTGGAGAAAATATTCATTAGTTTTTTATAGATACAATTTCAACAAAATAAAAACACTTTGTTGTAACTTAATTGTTCAAACAAAATAAAAGCTTAAAAACAACACTGAAATATAAATACATCAAAGTGTATCATAAAATGCAAAGATTGTTCATAATTCTTGATTATTCCTTTTAAAAGTTGTTATAAAAGGCATTTGACTCCCACACACTTCCTGACCAGCAACAGATATCACAGGAGAGTCCTTAAGAATTAGTAATATGAATGATTAGCCAGAAACAAAGATTTTTCATTCACTCATCCTTCAGCAAAAGAAGACAATTGTATTATGGTAGCCTTCTGGGAGATATTTTGTTGCTTTGTGGTTTAACATACTTATTCAAGATATCAGGCCAGAAGACCATGATAGATGAGATGCAATCTCAGCTAGCAACCAAAAGCCAATCTAAAAGGTAAAGTGATTCATATATATATAAAAGAGAGAAAAAGGCTATGCAATTCCTTCTCAGTTTTATACTTAACAATCCCAAGAGAAAGTAAAAATAAAAAGAGAGCAAAAGTAAGAAATCCTTAAAAGTCATGTAAGAAAGAAAATGCAAGAAGAGTCAGTTTAAAGCCATTATCAGTAACTATAAACTTCAGAGTTGAAGATAAGAAAATAAACAGCTTTATGATGGTTCTTTGGGGAAATGAGGAGTTTTGGATTTTTGCTAGTTTAACTCTTCTGATAAATAATGGCTATGAGCATGTGTGTGTACACGCATACATATTTTATATATATATTATAAATTAATTGATTTAAAATATGGTTTTTTTCACTACACAGTGCTAAACATGTTTCAAAAATGGAAGCTAAAAGCCCCGAATTTAATCTTGTAATTAAATTAAAGACATTAGTTCCATTTCATCCTCAAGCGAATTTTGGAGTAACTTTTAAAATTACTGGGTTTTAAATACACAGCTAAAACAAAATTCATGTTTCCAAGGTTACAGATAAATCTATTTTGCTAGACTAGGGGTGTCTGGGAGTTCAATATGTCTATATTTTAATGTATCAGTTATTGCTACGTTTTGGTAGTGGGTAGGGATGTATATATATATATAAGAGAGAAAGGAAACTATATAGACATATATCTCTGTCTATTGGTACACATTTATACACACATTTTATAAAGCAATATTTAGTCTATAGGTTCTGCCATTTGATGGCATATGATATAGATATGATATAGAAAAGGAACCAATGATTTTATAATAATAATAATAATAATGAGAAAGGCAAACTTGTACATGCATAATGATTTGGCATATATAATAATTTTGAATAAATATTAAAATTATTGAAAAACTAATAGAATTTCTAAAAACTAAATATTCTGATACAAAGTAACTCTTCTTTCAGTTTTTGTATAGATATACATTTAATATCTGCTACACACAAAAAGCATAAATATTAATTGCATAAAGTTTAAATAATCCTTTATTCATGTTTTTAAATTGCCTCACTAAATCAAGACTTTCATTTCATGCATGACATTAAACCAGTTCAGAAATATCTAAACTGTCAGCTGTATAAAACATATTCCTAAGATCAATGGTTAAAGAAGTAAAAAATGAATGAAACCTGTAGGTCTTAGTGAGGACTATCCTTCTTTGAAACTTGTGATCTGGTACTACAGAATCACAAAGAATGTCACCAAATAACAGAAACCATATCAGTTGAATAATTTCAGCAAAAGTAATAACTAAAATCAATAGCACATGAAACTTAAAGAGAAAATAATGACATAATATATTGACTTTCCATGCTACATTAAACAAAATGTTAGGTAGGAAACTTCAATCAGTACTAAAAAGAACAATAACAGTGGAATTGAGAAACTCATTTTCCTGAAGAACAATTTTGAGAGAAAAAAATCTTATAAATTTTGACTGAGAGTAGCACTAGCTAGTTCAGTCAATGAATGCTGGAATTTTCCTTACAGGAGAATGGCTAATCTCACCATTACTATTATCATTTTGTGGAGCAGTTTTATTCATCACAGAGTTTAGCCACAATAATGACAGACATTCCTTGCCATCTTACAAATGTTCAATTTTCAAACTTTGAAAGATGCATAGAAAACTGTCTGTAAATTCAAACTTTGAATACGGCACTGATTCCGACGTCCAACTGTTGCCACACAAAAGATTCCATAGCTGTAGCTGCTCAGCATCAGCTTGTGAAAACAATGCAGATTACTCTCTCTGTGGCAGCACAATGTTGTCTGGGGTCTTTACAAATACATATATTGTGACTAAGCTCACAGTTACTTATCTTTAAAAAGAAGTGGCCATTGTTTATTAAAGAAACACAACATGAATTGGGAATGATTAATATCAAATTAATTGCTAGGACTGGTTTAAGGAAAGTTTGTTCACTGTGCCATGCTAGACAATTTTTCTCACCTGAATCAATCTTGCACATCTATAAATTTACCATTCATCCATGCACTGAATGCTGCTGAACATCTGGTCTGGTACATCGACTATGTATCTAGAGATTCTTGGCAAAATTCCTAGAAGAATCCATATTGTTATCCGTCCTGACCTGGCATCTCAACCTCAGTCACATTCCCACTGCCATAATGTAGATTACCTGTGTTTTTTCTAGAAATATTTTCATGGCAATTATTCTGATGAGCTTTTCTCTTTGATACCTCAACTTTACAAATTTAAATGCACTAGATTGGCAGTTAAGTCCTATCCATTTACTGTTAAAATTGTTAGATGTAAGTAAGTTTTATTCTAATAGATTCTTCTCTCCAACTCACATGTGGCACTTTCTTCTGGTTTCTTGCTTTCCTGTCAGCTATAATTTTCAAAAATTCAAATGTAGCATCAAACATCATCATCTGTCTCCTTCAAACCTGTTCTTTTATTGTCCTCATCTCTTCAATATCCTTTTCACAGTTATTTTTAACTCAGCAACTGTTTATGTCTTAGTGATTTTGTGCCTTTTTCAGGTGAAATGATAAAAAAAAAGTATAATTTGTTCAGACTGAGTCGCACAATTTCAGAATGAGTAAAAGATGAGAAAGATATAAGATTGTGTTAGTAGGTCAAGATACCAATAAAGAAATGTGCACATATATAATAATATGCAAAATATCATCCTGGAGAGAGTTATATTTTAATCATTTCACTCTAAGCAAGACAGGAGTGCGACTAGTACACAAGGGGTTGCAGAGAGTGAAAGTGAGAGAAAAGACTGAGTAATGGGGGATTGAGGAAAGGATAAAAGATAAAAACAGGGTTTGATCAACTGAAAGTAGTGGCTGATGTTGCATTTAAAATTTTGAAGATTGTATTTATCAGGGAAGCAAGTAAGTGGAAGGGAGTTCCACTGTTGGGAAGTGCAAGAAAAGAAACTGTTAGAGTAGAAGTGGTGGTTACATTTAATTATTTCAACAGTAAAAGGGTAAGACCTAGATGCCAATCTAATAGTGCAATTAAATTCATGTAGTTGGTGCATTAGGGATAAAAGCTCATCAGAGCAGTTTCCATGAAAAAATTTGTAGAAAAGACAGAGGGAAGCCATGCCATGTCAGTGAGAAAGTGATTGAAGTTGAAATGACAAGTCAAGATTGATTAAATTGCAGATACTTCTTTGAATTTTGTTAAGAACCTTGTGATGAACAGCAGGGACACCAGACCAGATATGGCAACAGCATTCAATGCACAAGCAAATGGTAGATTTGTAAATGTGCAAGATTGATTCTGAAAAAACTTCTAGCACAACACAATGAACCAACTTTCCTTGCAGTAGATGCAGCTGTTGATTCAGTGTAGTTGTTCCAGTTGAAAACAAGAGGCCAAGAAAGCACAGTGAGATGCTCTTCTGGAGTCAAGCATCAGCCATACTGATGGAAGGCGGGGAAGTTTTTCTGTGATGGCTAAATGAGAGAAGTTTAGTTTTGGAGGCATTAAAATTTAAAATTAAAGGTAAAATAAATTTTCATGAACAAGTATATTTTTGGTCAGAATTTTTATAAAGTCACATTAGTACAAGCAGGTATGAATAAACTAAGTAACTTTTGATTATAAATATCTTTATTATTATATGGTTCCAAATGCATAACCTTACAAACAAATCCCTGTTTGCAAGTCATAGAGTTCTTGTAGTGTCCAACAATACATTTAAATATGTGTGTATGCAAACCACAATAAAAAACCATAAAAAATGAAATGTACTCATTCAGAATAAGCAATATTCATCCTTTTAAAAGAAAATGTGGAGTTTACAAAACCAGAAAATAAATATGTAGGGCCTAAATCATTCCATTAACACTTTTTATTCTGAAAGCATTTATTGTAACAAAGGCATAAAATCAATTTCCCTCTAAAAGTTTTTAGTTATGTTATATTGTAACAAGTATAAAAACATGGTAATAAATTAATAAAAGGGTAATGTTCTCATTAATGGTAGAAGGAAAATGTCAAAACAGTATTTATGCTTATCAAAAAAATTATTTAAGCTTTTAAAGGCTTAAATAAATCTAATAGTGATAAAAGTGTTCCTATTGACATTCATTCTTAATTTTACTTTGAATAATTTTAAAAATAGATAATTTAATAATCAGTTTATTGACTGCACTATTTAATTTCCAAGGCTTTTAATAATGCAATTTTGGGCACCTTTAAATCCTCCTGAAGTATGGATGGATATAATTCTTTGTGAATATAGAAACTCCACACGTGAACCTTCAATTGTTTTCTTAAACTTTAAAATTAAGTATTATCTCTGCTTTTCAGATTATCAGGATATACAAAATGTATATTTTTCTTACAGATCTTTATTTGAAAATTTGAAGGAAAATAAAAACAAAAAGGATACTGATACTTTGTATTAGAAAGAGATAGTTGAAATTTCTGGGATGCATAATGAGGAAAGAGTACTTAGATAATTTGAAACTGAAAAGACATAATGAAAACAAGAATGGCAGATGGAATCATCAAGTAACTTCTTTAACAAGCTTGTGTAAATTATTTAAAGTTCTGAAGGATAGAAAGTTGTTGAGAGCCATGATCATCTATAAAAGATAGCAACACTTATTTGATGTACACATCTAAAGATTACCAAATACTCCATGATTCCTTAGTATTATAAGGAGCAGTGAAAAGTTCTTGACCCAGTCAACATTCTGATGTTTGGTCAGATTTTGGAAATTATATATAATGGACTCTCCTATTATTTTCAACATATGAGCGTTCAGCAGCTATTAGAATCAAACAACCAGATTATCCATAAATATGATTTAATTGTAGGGATGACGGCTGGGTAGAATCAACCACACTTTTCAGAAGAAGTGAATACAGAGAACTGGTACATATAGTATCCCACAACTTTGTGAAATGATCCTTTTCATGTTTTGATTTAAGAGTTTTCCATCTCATAAACTGGTTGGCAACCAAGTCTAAATAGCCCAGTCTTCACTACTATTTAACCCATAACTAGGGGGAGATGAAGTGGTAGATTCATACATTTCTCAAAGTTATGTGTACATAAGTGAATGCAAAGAACTCAACTGAAATTTGAACTTTGCTCTCTGATTTCTCATTCCAAATCACTATCCGTTGCACGATCCATACATCCACCCCCACACACATTTATATATCATTATTAATATCATTCAGTGGTATATCATATTAATATTATTCAACATAGGTTTAAAAATCTGGAAAAATATGCATACAATAGCTTGTGCTTAGATCTGATAGTATTTGCAGGTGTGCTATAGAAAAATAGATGGCAATATATATTTGTTTCTTATTCTATTCTTAATAACAGAAAATTTATAAATTTCTTGCTGAAGCATATTTCAATATCAGTGGCTTTCTTTTCAGTTAACAGGTGTAGAGTAAACATAAGAATTAAATGTATGAGAAAACAAGAGTAAAAAATATATTTTAAGATTATCATCAGAATTGTTAATGTTATTAAAGTAAAGATTTTATTGTGGTATTTGCAAAAGAGATACAAGAGAACACATTCAAAGATACTTAAGTAAATGTAACTTTGTTTTTTTATAAAATGTATATGCTTCCTGGATCACTTAAATCTTAACCTGTTCAAGTCTAGCTTTAACCGTTATCTTCCCCACATATCCCCATAAACTGTGCCTCTTAATCTCTAATCCTCTAACTCAAGTAGCAATTGGTTCTTGTGCAGGGTGAATCTCAGTCTAAAAACAGTATTCATTCATGTGGATGACAAATTATTTTCCACCCTACAATCTCTTTCCTGCATCTGCAAGTCTGTCACTACTCTATCTTTATTTCCATTGGAAGGGTTCAGTCAAACTACATTTCGTAATTCCACTATTTCTAACCTTTACAACTGAGACCTGCCATGTCATGCACATTGTAGTGAACTGTCCTCATTCCTATCGTATTCCTCTGGTGAAATTTAAGTTCCACTTGAGCATTTTACTAGAATATTAGATTAGTAGGTCCATCATTTTACAGTTGAAATTGCTAAATGTAAACATGTTCTATGCTAATGGTTTCTTTCCTCACACTTCTTGCTTGTAGAAGTCTCTTCCACTTTCTTGCTTTCCAGTCAACTTTGATCTTCAAAAATGCAATGTCAATTGTTATCTTCTCTACTTGAATCCTTGTCTTTTATTATCATATCTCCTTAATAATGTTTTTTCTCAGATTCATTTGCTTTCAGTAAACCCTTGTGTCTTAGTGACTTTGTCTTTCTTGGGGAGAAATGATTAAAAAAACGTAAAATTTTATTTGCTGTGTTGAGTAGAACTGGTGAATTTTTTTTATTAAAATAGCTTTTTTTTAACATAAACTACAAAAACCTGCTACAATTTCAGAACTATTATCTAGATTATATAATAGTATTGAGTGGCTAAAGAATTGTTATTCAAAGAAATTCAGTGAAATAAGTTGTAATAGAATAGTTAAAAGATAAGGTTATAATGACAAAGAAAAATCAAGAAAATGAGATAATGTATTGGTAGACAGGATGTTAACCACCATTTTTGGTTGTCTATAATTTAGACAATCTTATTATGACTGTCAGAATTTAGCTGAGTAATTCTCTTAATAAACATTGTAGGTTGGCATGATTGATTTAAGTAAGAAAAATGGAAGCAAAAAGAATTGATATTTTGAGGGCATATAATGAGAAAAGAGGTCTTGGAGAATTTGACACTCATAGAACATACTGAAGACAAGAGAGACAGAGGGAAACAATGGGTAACTTACCTAATAAGCTTGTGAAAATGGATGGCAAAACAGGGGATAGGATGAGTAGTGAAAAGATAAATATTACTAAAGATAAGAAGTTGTGGAGATCCATGGCATATAGAAGAAGAAAAAAGAATTTTCTTAATGTAATCTCATTCACTATCATAATGAAATTATAATAATGTGATTCTAAAATAATGGTTATTGTTTTTTGGCACTTCTCTGCTCTCTTAAGAGGGTCCAGTCATAGCTTAATTGTAATATGAGGAGGTGCTGAAAATTTCAATACCTGACCAAGAAACCCTTCCAAAATAATTTCAGATCATTTTGGTTGGATTATGAAAAATTGGATAGGCTCAGAACAGCACATCTCTTTAGTATCTACAAGCAAGACATTAAAAAAAAAAAAAAAAATTATAATAATTTATTTAATTTTTTTTAATTATTTCAGACAATGAGAAAACTTTAGTGAGGAGAAAGGACAATAAAAATACAGGATTCAGGAAGACAGAAGATGATGATTAATGTTGCATTTAAATTTTTGATGATTGTAGGCAAAAGGGAAGTTAGAAACCAGAGGAAAGTTCCACAGGTGAGAAGTTCAAGGAAAGAAACTATTAGAATATTACAGTTACATCTATCTATTTCAACAATAAAAAGATGAGACATGGTTGACAATTTGGTAGTACTAGTACACACAGTTGACATACCAAGTGGGAGAGCTCCTCAGAACAACTGCCATGAAAATGTTTATAGAAAAAACAGAGATATTTAAATATTTATAGGAAAGCCATGTCACTGATGGCATTGGTGGGTGGAGAGATTATTGATGAAGATAAGAAACAATGTAGATCCAAAGACCCTGACATTAATATGAAATAATCTAGAAGTATGGCTGTTCAACATGATTTTCATTACCTGACTTATTAAGAATAATTGCATTAAGTCAAATATCCAGTCAGAGGCACCATATTCCTTGAGGTTGTGGAGTAGGCTAGTATGCTAAAGCCTGTCAAACATTTTATAAATGCAAAATTTTAAGTTGATTGTTAAATAACAAATGCAATGATGGATTTTTTTTTTAAATTAAAACATTTTTTTACTCTACATTTTCATGATCATTAATTGATAACTCTCCTTATTTAAAGCTTGAAAATTAATTAAGCCTACTTTTAAGAAGTTATCATTAATGATGATTTTTATCACTATTTGCAGCATCATTAATGACAACATTTTACAAGTAGGTTGACCTTAATTCCCAAGTCACAAATATAGAGAGTTATCAAATTTTATTATAAATTTAGTTTACTTGTGTGATAAGTTGTTTTCATAAAGCAACATGGATGCCACATTAACCCATTTGTTCTGAATGCCACATTCACCCAAGAACACTCTTTAAGCCTATAGCAAAATGTGCACTCACATGACTCAACTCACTGTCCTGGGCAGCTCAGTTTAAGGATCCAAGATCAAGTTTTGTCAATGTAATTATGTTATCATGTCACCTTTTATGCGGGATCCTTGCTTCTTTTTTTAAAAAAAATCATCCATTGCATATACCAGATTAACCTATTCACTTTTGATGCCACATTAACCTATTAACTATGAATGATTGGAATTTCTGCTGTGGTTAATAAATCAGTAACAGGCATTTTCCAAGAGAGAGAACTTACAAAGAAACATTTTTAAAAAAATCCTCAATATATTTCTTCGGTGCTCTTTAGATGTTGCTAAATGCAGATGATGTTGCTAAATGCATTTTTTTAGCCTAGATAAAAAAATATCTTTTTTTAATCCTGTTTTTGACAAGGCTACTAAACCCTCTATTCATGTTTTATCACTTTACACTGTTTTCATATTCTGAGATCATTAAACATATTTTATTATTAGTTTTGACTAATTTCTTCATCTTTTTATTGCCTTTTATCATAAAGTATTTCTGCAGTTTAATTTAATAACCAAAAAATGGATTTGCTAAAAACATTTTCATGAAATGTGTAAAAAATTAGTTTTATTATGCAATTTAATTTAATACTGGTCATATCATAAATAATTACTGTTAATTGACGAATATCAATTAAATGAAATCAGTAATTTTAAATAACCAAAATTATGGTTCTTATGCTTCCTGCTAAATGATAAAAATGATTATGGGAATAGCTGCTGCGTGTTAAGTAAAGTAATTTAATGTGACAGAATAGATAATATCTGGATGTAACTTCTCATTAAATGAGAGAATCAAGAAAAATATTAAGTATAACATTTGAGGAATAAAAATTATTATATTTTGACTCCAATGACTACAACTGAAAAAATAAGTATTTAAGGAGATAATACAAGAAAGTTTTAACTCAAGAAAACGATTCATTCAACTTAATGGATGTAGTATTAATAAGTAAGAAAAATCTTATGCAAAAGTTATATGGAAGGAATTCTTTGGGAATGATTTTTCTACTCTGAAAGTTAATATTTGATATCTTGACTTTAACTTGACATTTGACCTTGACATTTACCATTGGTGGGAAATATACCATTATTTCAGCCATCAGGCAGACCCTTTAATATCATTCTCCCCTACCATGTAGGGTAGACTGGGTTCACTAGCTCTGGTTGGCAACCAGTAAAGAATGGACAACTCTGAATTCAAAACCATAATTTTGCTCTGGTGAGACAGATAAAATACAGCCAGTGAAAAGTTTGTGGAGCTCACAATTAATTGTAATGTGGAGTTGCAGACTCTATGATCTCAACTGAAGTCAAACAATAAAAAGTCTTCTTTTATTTGCCATGTCCCATCAGGATGTGGGAAATCATGGCTCTCCACAACTTCCTATCATTTGTAGCTCTAAACAACGATTATCTCTTTACTTCCTGCCATCCATTTACACCCACTCATTAGGTAGATTACTCAATGTTTCTCTTTGCCTTTCTTAAATTCAATATGTCCTGGGAGTTTAAAATTCTCCAAGCCCTCTTTATGTGTCCAAGAAATTTCAACTATCTCTTTCTTATTTAAAGTATAGGCATACATTTTGTTACCATTTTCCTTAAAACTTCCTCCTTGTTTATATATTTTATCCATTGTATTCTCAGAATCCTTTTGTAGAACCACATCTCTGCTGCTTCAAATCTCCTCTTCATCTGTGAAGAAATTTTTCATGTAGAAGGATTGATACTACATATCAGTTTGGTAATTACTAATGTAATTCATTTATATGTATAAAACTATTTTGAAAGTAATCATTTGTAATTGAATAGTCTATTCTTTATCTGACTGTTATCAACACCTTACTATTTTGGCTTTTTCTCTAATTTTGCCAGATTTGGCAAACTGAATTACAGTTTATGTCTATTCACTGCACACTAATACCTTAAATGGTATAAACCCACTTCTCCTAGTATTCTACCATATGTCTACATAAAATGTCTTCTTGCTCAAATGCAATGATGCTATATAGAAGTTAAGTGCATTTAGGTTAGGGATTCTTCCGTGTTACTGAAACCATGAAATCAAATTTGTTTCATGTCACCAGAAGATATTGGCACTGCAAAATACTTCCATTTCTCTTAGAGATACCAAGAAGGATTTAGCATGACATGACAATGCAACTGATCAACCATTTTTGAAAATTCTAAATCATACAAAATGTGTGGAAAGTCTACCCTTGTTGATATTAATATTTTGTTTTCAAATGTCATGGTGAACAGAGATTGGGCAAAGAATGTATAAAATGAGCTACCTTTAGTCAAATTTCTAAGTTTGCTTATGTCTCTCCTTAGCAAGTGAGGAGTTAATTTTAAGAGACAATGTGATAAAAGAGTTTTCTTGGGGAAAAAATTCTCAAGATGGAATATCAGAACACTAGAACAGTGTAGCCAGATAGAAAATATAAAGCTATGTTAATATTTTGGGTATAAGTAAAATGAAGTGAAAAACAATGGAGATTTCATCAGTGACATATACAGGATCATGTATGCAGGCAGAGAGAAAAATGAAAGAGGAGTAGGACTGATATTAGATCAAGACATGAAGAAATGTATTCAATGATACTGTCAACTATCTGAAAGAATTCTTGTCATTAAACTGAAATGAAAGCCTATCAACATATCCATTATGGTTGTTCATGCACCAACTGCACAAAGTACAGAAGAAGAAATCAAACATTTTACTGTACATTAGACAATGACAAAGTTCAATGCAAATCGCAAGAAATTACAGTTATCATAAAATCAACAAATTAACAAATTATGAATGCACCCATAAACACATATAAATTTAATAATAATAATAAGCAACAAATAGTAAACTAATCAATAATAATGTGTAAAACAGTAAACAAACAACAATATAAAATAGCTACAAATAACTGCATTCACATCCACAAATATTTGTAATCAATACCTTCTAGAATAATTTGAAACATAACCATTACCACCTTCCTAATAACCATTAGGATATAATAAGTCTTCTAACCATAATGAACCATTAATCAGCATATATAAATAGTTGAGCACAAACACAACACAAATGGCCAGAAGATTGTGTTTAAGCATGAAAAAGACTGTTGCCACTGAGTGTTGACTTCTACGGCCACTTTTATATTTACATATGCTCTATCCCTGATAGTGAGCAATTTAACCCAGGAACATAGCATAACTTAAAATTAATAAATATTTGCTAGCAGCACTTTCTTCTGCTCTGATCTTCTTTCACCACCAACCAACTCTTGGCAAGCCAAATCTCAATATGAAATGGATAACAGGAGTAGGTTATGGTGAAACAGGAAGCTTCTAATCCTGAACCTGCACATTGGCAAAGAATTTAGTCAACACCATCATCATAAAGAAAGCAAAGAATAAAAGAAAATTCTTGGATACGAGATAAAGCCAGTTATTATATATATATATATATATATATATATATATATATATATATATATATATATATATATATAGTTTATGTGTTAAATAAAAGGTATACCCACAAGGAAAAATAATTAATACTTGCCAAACTAGATGGAAAAAATTCTCCATATACTGAAAATGTTATTTTTAGTTCTTTATTCAAACAATATTGAGCAGTGCCAGGATAATAACAAACTTGCATGAAATCATATATCTAAATATTTCAATTATATCATTACATTATCTCAGTGCAGGCAACTTCAGGCTCTGAAGATCTTTTTTGCTGGTTAGTTGTTTATATTTATACTATGTATTTTAAGCCCATAAAATACTTTCGAAATTTGGGTAAAGATAGCCTAATAATAAAAAAAGAAATAAGGATAAAAATCTTGAAAAAATTTAATTATCTGGCAGATACAATAAAGAGAAAATTCCCTAGGCACCAAGAAGAATATTGATATAGATCATAAAGAAAGGAAAAAAAACAAAAAAACAGATCACTTCATCCACAAGCAATCAGCAATGGATGATAAACTAAATCTTACTTAGTGCTTAACCTTTTGTTGATAAAATATTGTCTATTGATATTCTGGTGCTAAAAAATATGGCTGACTCTGGGGACCTTGGAGGTGCTACTTAGCTGCTCAGGAAATCATACTGTGGTGACTTCACTGTCTCTACATTAATCAACTATTTTCCCCATTTTCTCTGAAAGATGATGTACATAAATATAAAATGTGTTATTATCCTGTTTTGTTTTTTTAAATATTGCTATAAACCTGCAGCTGATGATTTTTAAAAACTGTGCAGTCTTCATGCTCCAAAAGGTATGAGATGCAATTGATGTTATTCAATAAGATTTTTTGGCTTTGAGTACAGAATTCTGATTATTTGCAAGGTGAACAATCTTTGATAACATTAATTTCTAATTAATAAATGAGGTTAAGCAAAATTGTACTGATTATAAAAGGGAGGTTGCTTAATATTATAAGCTTTTACAAATGGGACTATAAACTACATATCATTTCTCCAAGGTTTCTTATATGTGCCATACCACTTCAGGACATTGGTTATCATGGCTTTCAACAATTTCCTGTCTTTTGTAGCTCTTAGTAAATTTTGACTTTTTGCTATCTCACCTAAACCCTGTTCTGCCATCCATTTACACAAGCTCACTAGGTAGGTTATGCACTGCTTTTCTCTGTCCCTCTTCAATACATCCTGTATCAAATTTTCAAAGTTCACTTTTTTCATGTGCCCGAGGAATTTCAACTCTTTTTGATGCTAAGTATGAATGTTCTTTTTGTTTCTATTTTCTCTAAATTTTCATTGTTGTTTGTTCAGTCCCTGGTATTCTCAGCATTATTCTGTAAAACCACATTACTGTGCTTCAAGTCTCTTCTTCATCTGTGAGGAAATTGTCCAGCATTCACTGCTATGTAGAAGGACTGATATTACATAACAGTTCAGTAATCTTGTCTTTGTTCCTAATGAAATTTTCCTTAATTGTTTCTTAATACTTTGCTTAGCTTTTGAAAGACTACATCCACTATCCCAATGTGCCTTTGGGGATTTGGGTATTGCACTTTCCATTTTCTGTTAAAATACTTCCAGATATTTAAATTGTTATATTTGTTTGATTTTGCTATCTCCAATGTATAACTTTTCAGTTGAGCTGTTATTTTTGCAGACAACCATACATTCTTTCTCATTGCAATTGATGCTTAGTCCTTTCTTCTCTCTTTCCTTCAGTACCTTCTGTAGGTGTTCTTATAGTTTACCTTCTATGTTTGCTATTAATAGTGTTTAATCTGCATATTTGTTAAGATTGTTGCTGCCTTAATGAATCCTGGTAGGACTTATAATTCTCTCAGAATCACCTGACTGTACAGGTTGAATAAGTTTGATAAGAAGATACAGCCTTTGGTAAGAAGATACTCCTTTCTATTTTTGCATATTTACTGAATTCATTTTCCACCCATATGCAGGTGTTTTTCTGCATTTTATTCTCTTTCTCTCTCTCATATATGGCTTGAAGATTAAATTTAAGCATATAACAGACTGCTGCCACTTTTATGTTTACATATACATTATCCCCTGATATTGATCATTTTAACCCATAAATATAGCATACATTAAAACTATATATATATATATATATATATATATATATATATATATATATCCATCACATACAGGCCTGTTTCGCTATTTCACAGCTCATCAGTGTGGCTAGACATCTGATTGCGATTGCTTCAAGCCAGGATCAAAACCCAACTGATTTGGCATCAGTCAGAGCTTCTGCCCCTGAGTCATCAGTGCCCATCAGAGGAAAAGGGAAATTCTGTCATATTATTTTTTACGAATGTAAACAAACATCAGACAGCCATAGTGCTCAATTCATTTTCAATGAAGAGCATTGCATTAACAGCGACAGCTGCTGTTTAGAATTATCCTATCTCTCAACAGTATTCAACTGTAATATATATATATATATATATAGATTTAAATTCATAATATTCTTTTTAAATTCACAATATTCTTTTGGTTGGGGGATCACTCTGTAGAGAGGATTTGTAGATATAAACAGTGAAGGCATACAAATTAACATTGTATGGCGACTAGCCATTTTATACTTTAAGCATTCATCAGACCATATATGTTAATACTATATATATATATATATATATATATATATATATACACAGGGTGTATCAAAAATACTTTTACAAACTTTGGCTGCGAGTTCTTGAAACCAAAACAAGGTAAATTGTTATGTTGGTTCTGTTCAGCTTGGAAACACAATCTAATACAGCTGTGCAACCTCATGTTTATTACCAATTGTGCATCCATATGTAGAAATTATGTCTGCCTGCTCACAATATGAATATCCTGCCATTGTTAAATGGAACATTCTTCAGTTAACTCACTACTATGCACGTTAAACACTGAAGACAAACTAGTCACAAATATACATGAATGATAAATATAACCTAGTATACATAGCAACACAATGCCATCTATCGTAAACTTTCTTTAAACTTAAAAACTGAAAAATGAAGCATTTGTCATTTGTGGATATATGCCTATATGGAATTTTATCCTTGTTTTTTGTGCGAGGAACCTATCTCTAAATTCTGTAAAAGTATTTTTGATACACCATACATACATACAAATATATATATATATATATATATATATATATATATATATATATATATATATAGTGAGTGAGAGGTATGTAGACAGTTTGAACATAGTAATCAGCACTGCCTGGTGACTTGAAGAACATATTCATTGGTAAGACTTATGTTCTATTTGGACAGCTTATTCCCATGAACCCTACTTTGTGAGACAGACTACTGAGAGGATGCTTCCCTGACTACTACAATTTTAACCTTTTCAAGTTAGCCATTATCTATCTCTCTTATCCTCATAATCTGCACTTACTTCCTCTTATGTCTGTATACCAACTTCATTTAGCACTTATGTACATTGAGTGGCTCTTTGGTCCTGTACTGAGTAAGCATAGAGTAAAGATTCCTATGTCCATAGAGTATATCTATAAAAACCCTATCTCTATAACTTTTCCCAAATATATATAGCAATTTTTAAACAATTCACACACACACAAAAAGAAAACACCCTTTTAGGATCTATAAATGTATTACTTCTTATAAGATAACAAAGTTAGTCCTCTAGCTTACCAATCAATTCTAAATTAAATTCTAAACAAAACAATATTCTATTGGTCTAATTACTTCTTGAATTCAATTTCTTGTTTTCAATCCTGAATACACAGAAATTTGGGCCAATCTTATATTTTCAAAAAATGCCAAAATCTATTTTTCCATAGTTCTTAATTTTGAAATATTTTGGTAAAAAATTGATTTTTTTTAGGAAGATCTGACAAAATCTATGGCACTCTACAAAATTGACATTAATCTTAATTTACCCTTAATATTTTTTTGATTTCCATAGCCTCTATCAAATTTAATATTCATTGTTAAAAAGATATTTTTCATGTATGTTCGGTAATTTCATGACAGGGAGAATTTTACAATACAGATCTTGTCTCAGGCCTATATTATTATTCATATATTTTCACATTTATAATTTCTAAAAAGTCAGAATTAAAAATCAAATGGTGTTTATGAAAGATTTTATGTATAACTACTGGAAATCTGTTTTAATTTTGTCATGGATAGGCAGTTGCTAAATTTTTAAATTTTTTAAAAAATTTTCTGAACACTATTCTTTAAGTAAAATTTCAAGTGAAACTTTTTACATGATTTATTCATCAGTTGACTGAGGATATATTAATTTTCTGAATGAAAAGACTTGAGACTCAATAATATTTATTTTTACCAATAATGGACATTGATATTGATATAAACTGAGACTGTGATCATAAAAATGGATAAAGTGTTAATAGAAACAACACAAAAATGTTTTATTCATAATATTCACAAGTTATAAATTAATAAAGGTTGAATGAAAGTTTATAGAAATGTCTAAACAGTGTTTAAAAGTATATTCTATAAAAATTGTCTAAAAGATCAGGAATCAAAGGTCTGATAGCAAAGTGCTGTATTTAATCTACAGGCATAGATTGTTCTCATTCCACTTTAGGGATATCTTGTGTAGTTCTTATTTAGTATTGCTCTGGTATTCTTACCTGGTTAACAGAGAGTTTAAATCTGCACTACTTGATCCAGAGAGTAAACTCAAAATTACAATCTTACCAAGTTCAGAAATCAATGTTTTAATCCACTAGGGTTTTGTCCATTAGATTAAATAAAGATTTCAGTTTGAAACTCCCTAAAGGTCATCCAGATTGATAAGCATCTGGTGAAGGCTGGATGGTACAATGACTGAAATATTGTAATAATAACAACAAACATAAGAAGAATAGTCTAAGTTTAAATAATGTAAATAGTTGTTCGAATAAGCTCTTCACTATGATACATAGACTTTTTAATTTAAGTGCAGTATTAGACTAGCATCAGGTTATCATCAATTTACGGTTGAATTGGCTAGATGCCGCCATGAGTTTTATCCTGATAATTTTTTTTTCTCACACCTCTTGTAGAAGTCCTTTCTGGCTCCATGCTTTCCAGCAAACTTTAATCTGCAAAAATTTAAATGCAATGTCAATCACTAACTACTGTTCTCCTCTTTTCTATCGTTGCTCATTATTAAGGTTTCTGTTACTAATTATTCTACACCATGTAACCCCTTGTGTCTTAGTGACTTTAGTGCTTTGCATGGGGTAATACTGAATAAAAGAAAAAAATAGATAGAAGGATAGAGTTGACAAGGACACAGGATAAAAACTTTCCAAAAGATTATGAGTCATTTAAAGGAGCAATAGTAAAATACTCTAAACAAATCTTACCTGAAAAAGTAAAGGAAAAATAAAATTTTGATTTCAAGCCATTATAAACTTATTTATCAATGACTCATAAAATATATCAGAGTGAAGTGGAGCTGATCAAAAGACCAAAGCAATTTTTGAAGAAAGAGCCTCTAAGTTGGGAGGAAAACCTTTCAGAACCTCTTGTATTCAACTGTAAAAATACCAACTTCAATCAGTATTAAAATCACTTTGTTAAAAGCAATGTCTTTTCTTTTATATAATATATATTCCTTTAATGACAAAAAACTCTACAACATTGATTTTACTCTGAAAATAGTTTAATTAACAATTTTATTGTTATCCACACCCCAGATTTTTTTCATTATGTTTAAAAGTGAAAAAGAATAATTAAAATATAAATCAAGATGTTCCAGAGAATAAAATCTTTTTAAAATTTTAGAATAAAGGAAGAAATATGATCTTTCCTTGCAGCTATTAACAGACTTGATCAGAACAAATTGAAAAGTAAGCCTAAGTCAATACAAATTTGCACTTGAAATAATATTCTCATTTTCCACTGATTTTTGGTGAATTGTTTTGGTTTAGAGCAATATGAGTTGCATGTGGGAAGTAAATGAATGAATGAGTGATTAGTGGAGACCACCTAGAGAGAGAAACTAATCAATACAACTCATTAGCTTATTAGGAAACAATCCAAACCAAGCCTATTACCTCTTGGACTTTTTTGACCAAAAAGACAGGCAAATCATTGTTGTTTTAATTGAAGCTCAGAGAAAATGAAACCATTCTATACTGTTGAAATATTCAGCCTCAAGTAACCAAAGTTGAAAAATAAAAAGAAAGATTCTTTTGTTTATTTTTTTAAAAAGTTCTTGAAATTATTTTTACTTGTGATTCAAATTTATCTTCACCATATTATTGCTTTTCTTGCTACATCTTAACACATTCAGTACCAACACGTTTTTTTCTTGGTGCATGACAGGTAAAGTAATGACAATACTTATTTGGCAGTGAATATGTTAAAAGATGTGATCTTTATTAAATTATGTCAATGATTTATAATTAAAAAAAATATTTAAGAGCATTTAATGAACTTTAATTAATAATGCATATAACTAGATCATTCTAAATAGAACATCTTTTTTAACAAACCTTATCTATTCAGAATGAAGATGATCATGGCTCTCCAAAGCTTTGCCTTTAATATCCAAATATTGTGAATTACCTATACTTTTCTTTGAAAAGGTTCTGTAGTGATTTCTCATTGCATTTTCAATTTTTTTGAATTCAGTTGTCATTCTCCTAGACTGGTTGCTCTATCAAGGTTAGAGAGCATGCACTGCCTTACTCAAAAATCTATAAATAGTTATAACTGAATGTTTATGGTATAAAAGGAATTCTGTTTTTTTTTATTTTCCAAGGTTATAAACAGAGATTTTAGAAATGTTGTTATTTAAAAACAATTTAAATGTGGAAATCAGGTGTGATGACATTGCTAAAACATATACTGTATTTGAATGATTTATCATTGATTAACACTCTAGTGTATTTGAATTATTTATCATTGATCAACAACACTACAGAATATTCAAATAAACTATTATTGATAAACACTGTAGTGTATTTGAACTATTTATCATTTATCAACACTAGATCATATCTGAACTATTTATTACTGACCAACACTATAGTGTATTTGAGATATTTATTATTGATCAACAATATTATAATGTATTTGATTGGTATGGAGTCACATTAAATTATAGCCTGAGGGCTTCATCAAAATTGGAATGAGTAACAAGGGAGTCTCATTCTCAAGGAAGTAAATCTGAAGCAAAACTAATGAGACTTCCTATTGAAATAAAAAAAAATGTCCTCAATGTATACAAAACAGTTACTTTTTCATGTGTAAGCAGAAGACAAGGCAGCTTGGACAAAAATAGATGGCTATCTGGTCACTGTGAAATCTCTGATACTGAAGCGACACAGCAATCAATATTTAACATATTGAACCTATAATACTAGTTTACTGGAAAATCACTTCAGCATCTAATCACCATTGTACTATTAAAACTAATACAGACATGTACTTCAATTTTAAAATTTGTAAAATAGGTTGAAACAGAATATTCAATGTGGTACTCCTGTGTACCATTAAGAATAGGGTTAATTTAATGGCTGCTCCATATCCTTAGGAATAAGGTAATCTAATGGCTGAACCCTTTGTTTATGTGTTTCTGTGGGTAATTCAAAATGTGTTTCTATCTGCACATGGATCTAAATGCTGATCAAGTTCTGTCAGATATGGATTCTTTTAAAGTGGGACCATGTCTCATGGCGACACATCTTCACATGTAAATAGAATAAGCTTGTTACTATAAGTAACTTTGTCCGAGCTATTTGCTTCTCTGTAATGCTTAGTTGTTGTGCTACATAGGAACTTCTGAAATAGTGAAAATTTACCCAGAAAGTCCAAGGATAATTTCTCCATAATTGGTTAGGCTCAATGAGTTAAAGGTAGCTTTTATAGAGACTGACAAAATCTTTATTATTATAAACAAAAATATGAATTGAATCATACAATAAAAGTAATAAATCCTAGTACCATAAAAGTATACAAAATTTTGAATAAACATTATACACTTTTTTTTGTAAAATGAATCAAGACTAAAATGGCTGAACTGGACTTCTCATGATTTTAAGGGAAAGGTTTTTTTTTATAAATTTCAACTATTTTTAATTTTATTTTTAATAATGTTAACCTATTACAAGGCCCAAGAGTCATTCATGGTAGAGGGTTACTGTGTGGTGTTGTATTAGTGTAATAAAGGACAAGAAGTGAAATACTTGAGGCTATGCAGGAAAGATAATAGGTAACACTAGACTTGAAGAGGTCAAGATTTAATTAGTAAATAACATTTCAACGTTCACTTCATTAGAAGTATAGTGTAGAAGTAGACTTTGTAAGAAAGCAGGAACTCACTCCTAACAGGAAACAAGGGATAAACTTTCACTTTTGTTCCAAAGACTGTGGAGGGGTATGAACCAGACAATAGTAAACAAACAGAAATAGTATTTGAAATACGTGTGATATAACAACTAATATTAGTCAGAGGTTGAAGTTGAATTTAGTATATGTTATAAAATAAAATAATACATATCTCGGCTGATTTACAGGCAAATAAACTAACATACTCAAGAGCGAGAGCCAGATGTGAACAGGACAAGGCACCATCACAAAATGACCATTATCTTTGTTTACGCATGTTCCCGACGTACGAGTTCTGGTCGAAAAATAAAGTAATATTTTAAAGTGTTTCTATTTTTCGACCAATAAAAATGCTTCCCTCCTAATTATACTCGCATCATTTTTCGAGCATGTTAAGCCATAAAAAAATGCCATAAAAGGGGTCACATGGAAGTACAACAGGAGTCAACAGGAGGCCAGGGAAGAGACCTGTCACGGTCAGGCTGAGCGGTCAGCAGCAGTCAGCAGTGGGAGTGCCAGCGCCAACCAGTGTGAACTACTATGAGAGATCAACCTAGATTCGAAGCCGGCTTATGAACTTTACCACAAGGTAGCTGTCCTAAACCCACACATTCCTGTTGAAATAAATCACGTAAATCTATTTCTGCTGTCGTCGTATTTCTTTCTTGCAACCATACGCTTGTCTATAACATATAGCACTTATGTGAAAATCAAATACATTCTAAGTTGAATTATTTTGATGAATACCACAGAAACTATTGATATTTACTAAGCATAACTTAGCAATGAAAAATGCCAAATCAAGGAAATGGGAGTAAGGAAGATTTTGTTATGATAATCTTCTATGTGGTAATGGAAAGTTTACTTTGAAAAATTTATTCAAAATCTTGACTTTATCTAGGCTTGAACACCAACCAATGATACTAGTGGGAAGTATGCAATTATCTTATTCATTAAAGAAGCCTGATATCCAGTACTTCATAAAATAGATAAAAAACACAAAATATGATGATAGGCAAAAAGAAAAATATTTTTAGGTTATTTTCATAATCATAAAGAAGATTAAAAAAAAAAAAAATGTCAGTTCCCAGGATATTTTTTTAATTTCAAATTATATTTGTTCAGTCCAAAATAAAAGAAAGAAAATCCTTGTTATTTTTCACTTTCAAAAGAATTTCTTTTTTCTTTTCATCTTTATTCTCATGCCTTTCATTAATCAATTTAGGAAACATTTCAAAATTCACTTCTGTCTGCAATAATTTTGTGTATCTTACTATAAATATAAATAAAATCTAAAATGATATATTCCAAATTTATTTTATTAAAAATATATTTTTTATATTATTATTATTATTATCTTCTTTCACATTTTCATTTTCAACTGGAGATTTGTGGGTGATATTTTCCATTTCTATGCTATATAAACTGCACTTGTCTGAATCCGCTTGCTGATAGATGTTCTTCCAGAGAGAATTAGTATTTAGGGCTTGGTTTCAATTGTTACCAGTAGGCTTTCAATTTTGTGTTTCAGTTTGCCTTTCATCATGGATGTTTGCTTTAGTGGCTTGATATACATCTCAAACTGTCCACGAAGTGGCACTGCCTCTCTTGTTTTAATTTCTTTTTCAGTACCATCTTGTATCCTTCTTTGTTCTCAATGCTTTCTTTTACAAGAAATTAATACTTTGTTATCTAATTCTTTTTTTCAGATATTACCTAAAGTAGATTTAAAATCAATGAATAAGAACTCCAGTATTCCAAATTTCTGTAATAATCCATAAACTGTTATTATGTATTCGACTAGTATTGGAATCTTCTGCTTCAAAGTGGCAATTTGTTTATGAGTATGTTGTCTGTATCAATGTATGATGGGGTACTTAAAAATCATCGGTCTGACCAAGAAGCATATTCTTAAAATCTGATATTTGATCATTTGGTAAAATTGTACGAACCTTTTAGCAAAATCAAATATATAAAATACATAAAAGGTTAATGATTAGAATTGAATCAGACCAGGGAACAGTAGTATTAAAAAGTGATCAATACATGTGTAAAAAAATAAAATAAAAAAATTAGAAGGTCAGTTGAATCCGCTACATTCGTTTCAACATATGGTATCCTTGGGCAATTTTTATCAGTTGACCTCTTTGTGCTTTATTTTTTAAAAAAAAGCTAATGAACACTATATTATTCAATGCAGTCATAGGTTGATCAGAGTAGAGATTGTAGTCATTGTGAAAGCCATATCTAGTTTATGGGTGCATAGTATATGTTATGTCAGAGCTACATACGATTTGTAATTAAGAGTTGTCTTACTCCTTGACTGGTTGCCACCAAGAACTGTTGAGCTTAGTCAGCCCTAACTGAACCAACAGCTGGTGGGTAAATAGGTGGGTTCAGGCCTTCTCTAAGGGTATTTGTATGAAAGTGAATGAAATGAACTCAACTGGAATTTGGAATTAGTTCACTAATTTCTTACTTTGAGTCATTATCTATTACACCACCATATATACATATATATATATATATATATATATATATATATATATATATATATATATATATATATATATATATATATATATATATATATATATATATATATATATACATATATATATATACACACATGCATATACATATATATACACATATATATATATATATATATATATATATATATATATATATATATACATATATATATATATATATATATATATATATATATATATATATATATATATATATATATATATATATATATATATATATATGTATATATATATATATATATATATACAACATTTATTTTCTTAGAAACCCAGAAGACTGCCCATTAGAAAATAAATGTTGTATTAATTCTGTGGTATACCAATGTACTATTTCATCCACAGAGAGCCCTAGCACTAATATGATATACATTGGGTCCACGAAGAATAATTTTAAAGATAGATGGAGGCAGCATAAGTGCTCCTTTAATAATATAAACAAAAAGAAATCAGACTTCACTATCAAAATATTTTTGGCACCTGAAGGAAACAAATAAGACACCAAAAGTTAAATGGAAAATTATTGACAAGGCTAGAATATGTAAAGCTTGGGATGACCCATGCCCTTTGTGCCTCCATGAAAAATTGCACATTATTAAACTTCTAAATAATAATAATCTATTAAATAATAGACACGAGTTAACGGTTTTTTGTCGGCATCATCAGATTTTTGGTTTGAATTATTAGATAAAAAAATTTATATAACTTGTTTAACAAATAGCCCAATCATCAGATTCATAGTAGGAATAATTAACTACAAACATGCATACAACATAACACCCTTCATAATCCATAGCCTAAATTAGTAGTTTAGATACCTTACATAAAAGATAAACCTTTATGAAGTCGTCAAAAAACAAACATTACGAAAGATTTTCTTTTTTATATGCACAATTCCCTTTCATAATAAAATAAAATAAAATAAATAAATAAATCTCCATAGACAAGCAAACTAGACGATGGCTAATACATCTTCCGTTTCATTTTTGACACCCCCACCTTTCCCCAACTTGACACCTTGAAAGTATCTCTATACCGCTACTTATTATTAACACCCTACACTCACCTACCCAATTTAGACAATTCACCTAGCTGTTACCATGGGGATTTTGATTTCAATTTTAAAACAAGTAAATTTCAGATATACGTTATTCAACAAAATTTAAGCTTGAAGATGGAACGGAGCCCATTTTAATTTCAACTCAATTTAATTTAAAGGATTATATTGAAGTTTTCGGCTCTTGTTTTGAAACATGAGACCTCTTATGTAGCGATTTGGAATCATATTTTTAAATAAATAATTATATATATATATATATATATATATATATATATATATATATATATATATATATATATATATATATATATATATATATACATATATATATATACATACATATATATACATATATATATATATATATATATATACATATACATATATATACATATATATACATATATATACATACATATATATATACATACATATATATATACATACATATATACATACATATATATACATATATATATATATATATATATATATATATATATATATATATATATATATATATATATATATATATATATACATATACATATACATACATATATATATATATATATACACATACATATATATATATATATACATATATATATACATACATATATATATATATATATATATATATATATATACATACATATATATATATATATATACATATATATATATATATATACATATATATATATATATATATATATACATATATATATATATATATATACATATATATATATATATATATATATATATATATATATATACATACATATATATATATATATATATATATATATATATATACATATACATACATATATATATATATATATATATATATATACATATATATACATACATATATATACATATATATATATACATATATATATATATATATATATACATATATACATATATATATATATATATATATATATATATATATATATATATATAAAAAACACACATAGATAAATACACAATATTCAAAAACACCTCTATAGTGAGCCATAAATGGAAAATTAGTTAACAATATTCTGTACCATGTGCCAAATTTTAACATCACCTTTTCTTTTTCATAACTATTGAGAGTATTAACATGGGAGCTTTCAATTTGACACAGGAAATGAAAAGTCACACCCTGACACGAGCTGGCAGCCACAGTGACTTGGAGATAGTTAGCTTCTTGAAAGTAGCCAGGTAAACAGGAGGAACAACAAATGGTTCTGTGCAGAGACCCACAGAGATACCCATTGTAATGCATATCAAGTTGATGTTCATTTAAGTTCTGGACAATACCCAAAAGCAGCTCCAAACATGAAAGACATCTCTACCATCAGAGAAGAACATAACCAAAAACAGTGTATAAAACATTCCATGCAGTTGTTACAGGGAATGCAAAAGCAAGACTAACCATAATTTAAACAAAAGGCTGGAATAATATTATCACAGCAACTATGAAGTCAGGTATATCTGATCATATCTGCAGGAAAAATGAAGTTTCTAATCTCTATGGAATTAATTCAGAATAACAGAAAAATATGAACATTTAAGAATAAGACCATTGAAAGACTTAGCACACATAGAACCCTGAAATACTGCCCCCCTCAGGCGTTCTAGAATAGAATTAAATATCATATGAAAGAAAAGAATAGGCATGAAGTTTAAGGACGTAAGTGTTTAGACTATTTATCTGGGGGCTGTGAGTTCAATTCCTTGGTCAGGCAATGGACTCATGCAGAAAAAGGAAAGGTGGCATCACAAAGGCAAATTAACAGAATAATTAACTAATACAAGATATTCTTTAGCATGAATAGCGGCATGAGAACAGTCTACCTCAGTGTATTAAATAAAGTTTTTTTTTAAGATAATGAAGAAGAACTACATTGATTTAGTGCATATTGCTCCTTGAGACCAAAGGATTGAACAACACATATCATATAGGACATTCAGGTGGTGTCATTTTGGGGCCCAGTTCAGTGGAAACATATAACAAGGTTGGATCTTCCTTCTTTTATTACAATGAAACTTCAGGACATGGTGATCATGGCCCTCTACAACTTCCTTTTTGTACCTCTTAGCAGTGTTTTTCCCCTTACAGTAAGCCTCTGTTCTTTCCATTTACACAAGCTTGTAATGTAGATTCCTCACTGCCTTTCTTTTATTCAGTATGTTTTATGTATGTCTTTTTTGTTATCATTTTCCTTAAAACTTCCACATTGCTTACATACTATGTCCATAGTATTCTCAACATGCTTCTGTACAACTAAATTTCTGGTGCCTCAACTCTTGTCTTGATTTGTGAGGAAACTGTCTAGCATTCATTGAAGGATTGATATTGCATAGCAATTCTGTATGCTTTTCTTTTTTTCTAATGAAATATGCTTTTAGAGATGAATTAATTGGCTCAAGATAACCTCCATGGTCAGTATGATGAGAACAGTCTACAATAACTGCATTAAATAAAGGCTTTTGTTTGAAATTAAAAGACCTTTACCAAATATGGCAGTCACTTGAGGAAGATTAAGAGTTTACACTATTTACATTATTTGGACTATTGTCCTCATCTTTGTCACCATATTTATTACTACATTTGAGCCGTTGTACACTTCGGCCTTCTTCAGGTGGTTGGAATATTGAATTGAACCCTTTATTTCGCTCACTGGGGTAAACTATTCTAGTTCCACATGCCATGTCTAATGGATATCAGTTATTAGTTATCTCCTGTTAATTCCCTTCTCCAAGTTCTCCACTGCTTTAACCAGGTATTGAACTCACCCTCTTTGGGTCCTGTCACTAGATCTAACTAACATCTTTATCCACTGTGCCATGCATCCTCAAGGACAATTGACACAGTGGACTGGAGTGTACAACAGCCGAAATGTTGTAATAAATATGGTGACAAAGATGAGGACAATAGTCCGAATAATATAAATAGTATAAATAATACCTCACCTCATAAATATAGACAGATAAGATTTTATAATTACTGAAATGTGACTTTAGCAATCAGGATAAAGAGAACAATTCAAATATATCTGTGTATAATAAGAGGGAAGAAATTTTTCGTTATGCATCTTCAGCCCATTTTGCATGTTGACTACAACTATAAGTTGATCAAATATGAGCAGTTAATCAATCTTATCCAAATTATGTACATGAATTGATTCAAAAAGATCCACTGAGAATTCAACTTGAGAACAATAGATAGTAGTACAGCAAATATTGACCTCTGGTAACTGTTGTTTCAGAAACAAAATAAAGGATTTTACACCCATTAAACCCCAATAAATATATTTGGTATTGCCTAAAGTAGGCAGCTATTTACTCAGTGTAGATCAGTTGGGTACAAGGTATCAACTGAGTGTCATATGTAACTCACAGTTTGAGTAAAATATTTGCTAGATATCATTACTTTGCTGTATGCTGAAAGCCTTGTTAGCATAATTACTAATTTTTGTTAGATCATTTTATTTATTTTGAGTTACTTTTAAATGCACAGATGTAGGAATATTAATAACAACAAGAAATGGATGAAGTGCTCATTGGCAATTATTGTTTAAGTAATATAAATATAAATTTTTTTATTTATGAAACATTGACATAATAAAATCTAACAGTGTTAGAATTAGGAGTCTAATGAATAGAGCTTGTAGAAGAATTAGCTCAGAAATAGAGCAAAAAAAAATGTGGCTTTGTTCAAGATACTGGAACAAGAAATACAATTTTCACAATCAGAATGCTTTCAGACTGAGTAATATAGGTTCAGAAAGTAATCTCTGTTTTATAGATTACACAAAGGAATTCAAAGTCATATGGCACTAATAATAATAACTTGCATGCAAATACAGAATAAGTTAATTGAATAAACAAAATAGAAATAGGAGTTTGACAAGCATGTATTGTCTTATTGGATTTATTTCATCAGTACAGCACAATGAGTCTAAGGGAACTAGAAGACTGACCATGATCTACTATTAGCAAATATATGCTGTGCAGACAACACTTTACTAGTGACAAATTCAAAAGGAAAACTGAAAAAACTACCAAATAAGGCTAATCAATAAAAGTAAAAAAAAAAACAAAACTTAACTATAAGAAAATAGAGTGTATAACTTTCAACAAAATGAACATTTCAAAACGTATGTGTTAGGCACTGAAGATATAAAAATCAAGCAGATGCTGAAATTTAACTCTCTGGCTAGTACAGTAATTAGCAACAGAAATGATGTGGTATTAGTCTGAAGGTGCATAAGAATAGTGAAGAGTGCTTTCTGGAAACTGAAAAATATAAAGGAATTGAAAAAGATCCTTACAAAGAAAAGCATGTTGGATTGCTATATAATCTATATGACTTGATAATTTTATTACAAATGAAGAAAATACTTGAACCTGTGGTGATAGAGAAATAAATAAATAAAAATGAATAACAAGAAGACCAAAATTTCACCATCCCTAAAGAAATAGATGGATAATAAAAATTACCAGGCAGACAAAACCATAGTTTGATCACCCAATAAAAAGCTTTCACAACCAGGATGTAAGAAAAGACATAAAAAATAATAATGAGACCAAAATTACCCCATTTCCAAAAGCACATACTTCAGCCAACAAATCAGAAAGCTTTCACAAGAAGGAAATAAAGCAGAGAGCCAATAAGAAGTGAGCAACCTTTTCAAAGTGGATCTATAGATGTGTATAGAAACATATAGAAAATCTATCAAAAAGAGTCAAATTAATTTTGTTCCTTTTTCAATGCTGCAATCATTGCAACATACACAATGACAAAATACAACATTTGAATGACTAGCTGGTGATGTTACACTTGCTACATTGAAAACAAACATACCTTCCTTCACAATGAGGTTTAGCATGGCTACTACATGTGGATACAAAACATCCATTACTTCTATACATATATAATTACATTTTCTCCTGAATGTTCCCAGAAACATAACCTCCATAAACCAACAGAGATGTGGTTCTACTGAGGAATATTGAGAATACTATGAAGAGAGCCTATGAGAAATTAGTAAGTTTGAATGAGAAGAGGAGTGACAAAGAATTTGTTACTAACAATCAAATAGAAGCAGCTGGAATGTTTAGGTTACACTATTTTACACTTACAGGACCCATAACATCAAGGGAAGTAAAAGAAAACTGTTAGAAACCTACTTAACAAGTTTGAGTAAAAGACACAAATTTCGAAGAATCATGATTGCCTATGTCTTGAAGGAATGTGGCACACAGAGAAGTTCTTGAGAGAGCATCCAGACATAAAACCACAGGAAATGAAATGATATTTTCAAAGTTATTTTCTGTGTCCTGTCAAAGTTGTTGCTTTCCTAAACTGCAAGAAAAATAATTCAGTCTTACTCTTAATTTTCTTCCTTGTTGAATATGCCCAGCACGCATATCTAGGTTCTCTATCATATTCCAAGAATGTATTTTTCCTGGATAACTCAATAAAACAAGTTAAATTGCATTAGAAGAGAACCTGTTAAACTTATACAAAAGATTGTAAATATGGACAGAATGCAAATTTCTGCTAAAATAACTCTGGGTTTTGATCTAATTATACAAATTCCTATATATTTTGTGGACTTTACTGATTTAAAAAAAATAATTTCTGTTTTTTTCTTTTCTTTTTAATACCAAATTTATTTTAAAACCAGAATGAGCAGTGAATATTGAAATTAAAAGAATATGTAGACATCATTTTTTGACTATCTAAAATTATGCAAATATTTTGAAATAATATAGTTTCTTAAGATATTTTGATGCAAATAAAAAAGGTGTCTCCTTGATTTCCACTAAAAAAAATTGAAGAATGTTCTGATTAGTAAAAAAACAATACATTACACTAAAAATAAGAAACGGCACCACTAAAATCTGGTGTAAGATACAACTTTTTGAAAAGATAGATTATTCATGATGAGGTTTAACTATCTGTCTATATTTCTGAGATGATGTATTATGTACATTATTTACATTATCCAGATTATTGTCCTCATCTTTGTCGCCATATTTATTACAATGTTTTGGCCCTTCAGTATCTGTCTATATTTCTGAGATGAGTTATTATGTACAATATTTACATTATTTGGACTATTGTCCTCATCTTTGTCGCCATTGCCAGAGTAAATAAGAAAATAAACGGTTCTCTGAATGATCTGCTACTGATAATCCTACAATTTTTCTCAATTCAGGAAAGCATCATCACTAATATGCAGTTGGAGACATTAGTATATATACGACTGCATTGTATATGAATATTGCAAACTTATTTCCTCTAATGTGTAAAAGTCACCACAGATTCTTCTTTTATGGTCGTCTTTAGAGTTTATTATTAAATCTTCCAAATACATTCATGGGTGTGCAGTCAGCATAATAAATAGCAATTCGTAATGAGAAAAACTACTTAAGGAAAAGCATGAATCCATATCATCCCCACCACCAACTATCGAGTTGATAATAGATCTTGTATCTGGAAAAATCATTGTTATTCTAAAAAAAGATCTTAATCTGGTATCCAAGTAAAACATTATTTATCTTATTATTCAAATATATAACCCATAAAGTTTTGAGAAGCCGTAAACCTATAGAGTTATGATCAGCTGAGGTCTAGGTTAATTTATTTGATTCTAAACCTATGATCTTTTACCTTACTAGTCTTAACATTCAGTATCTGTCTATATTTCTGTCTATATTGAGGTATTATGTACACTATTTACATTATTTGGACTATTGTCCTCATCTTTGTCACCATATTTATTACAATGTTTCAGCTGTTGTATGCTCTGGCCTTCCTCAGGGGGTTGGAATGTCGAACTTAATCCTTTATTTTGCTCACTGGGGTAGACTGTTCTAGTTCTATGTGCCATGTTTAATGGATGAAATATAAAGGGGAGACAGGCCGCCCCTTTAAGGTAAGGCTTCAAGGGAAGTGAAAAAATCAGGAGTGGCTGACCACATATGGAGAGAGAAGGGAGATCACTGCTTTCTGTTGGATCAGGCTGAGATCATAGACAAGGAACACCATTGGAAAATTCGTAAACTTAAGGAATCAGCACATATGCTAGGCCACAAAAATCTCCTGAGCCAACCAAGCACAGAAATGAATACAATATGGGAACCAGTAATAAGGAGTGCCAGAGAAAAACAACATGATGATGACAGCAAAAAACTGCAATATGAGCACTGGTAAAAATGGTTGCTGAAGACATTAGGTATATAATACCCAGAAATTCATACACAGATGTCCTCAAGAACAGTGGATAAAGGCGTTGGTTAGATCCAGTGACAGGACCCAAACAATGTGAGTTCAATACCCAGTTAAGGCAGTGGAGAAGTTTCAGAGGGAAATTAACAGGAGATAACTGATAACTGACATCCATTAAACGTGGCACGTGGAAATAGAAAAGTCTACCCCAGTGAGCAAAATAAAGGGTTCAGTTCGACATTCCAACTACCTGAAGAAGGCCAGAGTGTACAACGGCTGAAACGTTGTAATAAATATGTCGAAAAAGATGAGGACAGTAGTCCGAATAATGTAAATAATGAGGTTTAACTATATCATAAAAGTATAAAGAATAACCAAACATGTTCATTCAAGAAGTGTAAAATTATTATAGTTGGTTCCAATCTGCTTGGAATGACTGTCAAGAACATCCCTTCCCCAAATTTATAGAAAAATTCTACAGATGCTTACTGGGATTTCTTTTAGGGTCTCATTCTCTCATATTTTGTTCTTTCTTGTCTTGAAGTCAGAACACTATAACCACTTGAATGTATCCTTTTTGTGTGTGTTATATTCCATGCTAACAGAAATATATACTTGACAAACATGGTGGATAAGATAAGTAAAGGTTTATTGTTATAACCAGTACAATAAAAAAAAGGCACAGTTATGCATAAGGTTGTCGCAAGTCAATCCAGCAGTCAGTGTTACTATTGGAAGGTCAGTAGTTCTCGTGTAAGTCTGAGTCATATTCAACAGATCCCAGCTAGACTTTGTAGTCCATTAGCCTACCGCTAATTATAGGTAGTTACTACCTATAGTGTAGTTACTCATGAGGGTGACAGGTTATTTCATTACATCAGTGTGTAAACATAATTCTTTCTGTGTGAACTTTATTAATGATGCTTTACTTAGTATTATTTTGCTCTGTTCTTTTACTTCCTTTTCTTATTGTTTACTGAGAACTTTGTTAATTCTGCTTGTTGAGATTATGTCAATTACTTTCAACTATGACCAATTACTCTACATTTTGCATATCAGCTTTTACGAAATAAGTCTGTAATTATATCAAAATAAATTTTCTGTAAATTACTTTACATTTAAAATGTAGTGAATTAAACACAAACAGTATATATACTTGTCTGAATAATTTATGGATTCAAAATAATACTTAATTTCAGAATTTCATACTATTATTTGAACTTCTATGGTTAATCATTTTCATTATTTCATATACTTTAGAATTTAGATGATAAAATTCACTTGAATAAAAGGCAGAGATTTTATGAGTAGAAAGAATATAGACAGGCAATAATCTCTCAAAATATACTATTTATTTATTTATTTACCAAAAATAAACACTGGTTAGTATCGATTTACTGTTATTTACTTTCAAAGAAATGAATCATTCAATTAAGTTTTTCTTCTATGCATCAGGCTAACTTTTCTTCCTCTTCTCCAATTAGTGCTTGGCTGGTCAGGTGACTCTTAATGGTCAATCACTTGTGCACCTGCTTGACAAAGAGGGTTGTCCCAATAAATGTTGGGTTATCTACTGAGCAAACTTGGTAGTATCTTGCCATGGTGAGCAGATAATTACCCAAATAGTTATAGTAAAAATTAAAAATGGCTAGGAAAAATTCAGAAGATGGTATGCCAGACAATTTCACTACAGATGAAAAAAAAATGGATGCAACAAAAGTGTGACTTTACAGAATGAAACTGAGAATTTCATGAATGGAGCAAACAAGTAACAAGGAAATCTGAATGAAAATGTCAACAAAAAGACATATTCAGAATGAGAACAAAATTTCTTGGACAAACAATTATATATATATATATAGTCATTCACATACAACCCTGTTTCACTGTATCACTGCTCATCAGTGTGGCTAGACATACAATTGCTTCAAACTGGGATTGAAACTCAACCGATTTTATACCTAAGCTATCGGTGCACAGCAGAGAAAAGGAAATTTTAATCTATCATATGTAGTGTATACAAACACTAGTAGCAAAGAGTGCTCGATTCATTGCTGAAGTACATTGTGTAAATATCATGAGCAGCCACTGTTTTTAAAATTACCCTTTTTCCCCAAAGTGCTCAATCAACAAATGAGTGCATAAATGTATTTGTATTTAGGGAGAACTTGTCTTATATAAATTGCACTGGCTTATACATTTTTGGTGCAATCTAACTTACACTTTCTTAGCTAATTTTAGAACAATGAGTTCATTCTTAATGGTTTGCTCTGTATTGTATTTTTCTGTACAAAAATTGAGTAAATAAATAGACAAATACTATTTATAGTCAAATTTTCCATAATGTTCACATTATTTCTGTATACCTCCTGCCAAAAATGATGTTATTGAATTCCAGATTGCTCAAAAACCTTGTTTTTATACTATGATAATACTAATAACAGTGTAATTGCATTGTTCTAAGTTATGAATGAAAACAATATAAAGTCTTTGAATACAACCTACAATGTCTAATTACTTCTTGAACTTAAAGTGAGACAAATTTTCTAAACATTCACCAAAATCAAATAAGTAAACATTCTTGCCATGAATACCAACTGCTCTAAGTATCCAAGTTTTAATCACTGATTGTATTATAATATTTCTTTCATATTGCATAAAACCATGTTCTATGTTTAGATTTTCTTCTCTCACACTTCTCACTTGTGGAACTCTCTTCAAACCTCTCTTGTGTTTTATTTCACACTAAGATTGTGTTTAAGTTTCAAATGTGCATTTGCCGTTTTTTCTTCACATTTATAGTGACCTAATCCAATCATGACCCTTTTTGCATAGGATATGGTAAACTGGAACAAGAAAATTATAGATAATAATAGAAAATGGCTTTAATTTTTGGATTTAGCATCCCAAAACTGCTCAAGATTAGCCAAAACATCCCATGCATGATTTCAAAAATAAAAAAAATATATACGTATTTGTTATATTACTACAAAGATTTCCATAGTTTGTCTTATCAGTATGAAAGAAATGAATTGGAATTCTTTTTGAAAGGAGTCAATTAATCAATTCCCAAGTGAAATATTTCTGAGTAATCCAAGGTGATTTTTCCTAATCCTAAGATTATAGTTGGTGTATACTAGAAACATGTGCGTCTAGTGTCTACAGGACAGTCATAATGACTGTATGAAACTGTTCAACAAGAGATAAACAGACATTTGGTCAGTACAATGTAGAGTATATACCATTGTTAGACAAGCAAAAGATCTTCCTTCTACTCCCTGATATCAAACTCAGCCTTATGAAAGACTTTGTATAAGCAATGGCGGCACATGGTAGTTGTATATTCCAGTACTGAAAAGTAAAATTTAGCACAAATAAAAGTGATGAATAACTGAAAGCAAACATTTTTGCTGGAACCAAGATCAGAGAATTGATGTCAGATAACAAGTTCAGAGATAAACTATATCTATTTGTGCTGGTGGCATAGAATTTATCCTTTGGTGTGAAAGAATTTCAAATAATGTTTATTTAATATACATGTCAAGAAAGGGATGCTTGTTGTCTCTTAAAATGTATTTCTTGCATTCTTATATCAATTTTTTCGATGGATTTGGGTGATGTAATCAATAAGACTGATGAGATGTTCTATGAGGACATATCTGAGATGGAATCAAAGTATTGGCTACTTCAACCCACACAAGGATTGATGACTTCTGGTTTCTACAACAGGAGACCAACTCAAAACATAAGCACAAGAGCTAATGTCTCAACTATTTATGAAAACAGAAATGAGTATTTTATATTTATTCACTTATGTTTTGTCTTCATCAAAACTTTTCCTGAACATAAATGTACCATTTACGTATATACTACCATGATATATATATCAGCCAACATATATATAAATGTTGTAATGCAATGTCCCACACTCCCTATTGCATATGTGGACTGACTATATCAGTAGATATATATAGTGTGTATAGGACCTACTTCAGGAATTACTAGCTTGCTAAGCAATTCCCTGTCTTTCAGTAGTGTATTCTCTTTTACAATAAACCTCTCTTTCTTTCATGTATGCCCATGTTGCTGTTCCTTTCACTTCAGTACCACCGTTTAAGGATACAACAATAAAATAGTGTGCATCGAGTGCTGTTGCCAATAAAACAACACTTAAGCTAAAAAATATACTACTAAGCAATTTTTAGACACAAATTGACCATTGTAAAATTTTAATATTAATATTTATAACCAACTGTTAAGATAGTGGAGCAAATCATTTACTTATGAAAACAGTCTGTTACTTGCTTAAATATAATTGTAAGGTCATGAAACAAACTGTTTTCACTTGGTGTTGACCTCAATGTCCACTTTTATATTTACATATGCTATACACATGATATTGAGCACTTTAACTCATAAGTTTACCATACCTTAAAACTACACAATAAATGCAAACATACAAACACATGTCTCCATGTACAAAATATACATATGTACATCACACATATAATCATATATGTATGTATATTTAAAACTAAACAAAATATATATTGAAAAAAATGAGTTAAGGTAAGGAAAGGTAATGCAAATATATTTTTGTTCTTTCTTTGCTTTGATGTATAGAACACCTTAACCACTTGATGTTATCCTGTTTACATGTGAACACAAATTTTACTGTGTGAACACTTTGCTTTACCTTATTTGACTTGCATTATATATATATATATATATATATATATACACACACACACACACACAAACATATATATATATATATATATATATATATATATATATATATGTGTAAAAGATTTCTCAAAATTAACTTCTAGAAAAAGAAAATATATGTAAAAGAAAGAAATAAATTTTCTGTTTATACATTATTTTTATAGGTATAATTTATGCAAGTAAATGCTCTGTTTCTTAATTAAACAGTATTAATTACATTTACCAGCAAAAATGTTTGAGAAATTTTGTGTATATATATATATATATATATATATATATATATATGCTTAGTTCTATTTTGCCTTGTTCTTTTTCATTTTTTTTCCTTATTGCAAATTTTGTCAATTACACTTAACCAATAAGCATAACCAATTTGAACTTGACACTCCAATACCACATTCCATGCTACACACACATCCATATTTGATATATGTATATTTCAAAGAATCTGGCATGGTGGAGTACAGATTCTGAATTCTTTCACATTGGTACCAATGTTAGTTGTTCAAGCCCTGGTAAAATGCTAGGAAACACAAATTCTAATTTTTAAGGTAGGCAGACCATCAGTGTTTGGATGATTGATGCAGCACAATCATTCTAACATCCATTAGGATTTGTGCCAGACTAAAGTAAGTTAAATAAATATCTTCATAATAGTTATTCATAAACATATATCTTCCAAGAATATAGATTTTTCTTGAATGTCCAAATAAGTCTATTATCTATAAAATATTTTCTGAATGTATCCTACTTGTTAAATATTTCTTCCTTATAAATTCACCTGCATTTAGTGAATTATAAATTAATATGAAAGTAAATTTCAGTAAATTCCTTTACTGATATACACTTATCTATTTAAATGTGTCAGACGCCCAGAGAGTCACTAATGCTTAAGCCTCTATCAAATTATGATAGATGATTGATAATAATGTGATTGTGTCTAAACATAGGTTCCATTGTTTGATGATGAATGTCTCAAATCTATCTAGTTGAGTATGTGTAACTAACTTCTGTTATTACTTATATACACTTATCATTCATCAACTTGCATTTGTTTAGGTAAAGAAGCATACATATGATAATGAAGTAATGTCTCATTAATCATTTTAACCTAACTTACCACTATGTTTGTAGAGATGCAGACATTACTTTATAGGAAATAATTGGAGGGAGGGAAAAAGTGAGAGAGAAAGAGACGAATGATTAATTTAATTATATTCAATATACTTTCTTCGGGGATCTATGATAAGACAATCTTTCCAAAAATAAAATGAAATATTTCTCAAATAATTTTTATCTTTTTATTTAGTGCCTCAAGAATAGTTTGCATTCCATTCTTTTGTTTTTGTTTTTCACAATTCTACTCTTTTGCTAAATGTTTTCTATATTGTATTAATCCAATTCTATAATGAAATATAACAGGAAAAGACTAAATGATAACAGGTTGGTTGATTGGAAAGTGTGCAGTAATTGACTGAATGCTTCTGTTAAGGTGTATTTTAATTAATGAATGAGAAGGACACTTGTCCAACTGACAAGATAATTTGAGAGAAATTATTTGATTAAATTTTATGAAATATATATTTTTGAACAAACATGTGGGAAACAGTTAAAATGGTGGTCAAAATTGAAGAAAAAAAAAATGATCCCTCTTATATATGAAGTTTCAGAATATTATTGCCACATAAGACTCAGAGAGACAGTTCTCATCTGAATTTTGTAGTTTCAGTGAGACTTTACTTATTACCAAATATACTCGTCTATAAACTGACTTCATATATACAGCCTATGTGAAGTTATTATGCAAATCAAATAAACCTCAATAACTAAAAAAATTCTGAATGAATATTTGTTAAATTTAAACTCATCCATTTCTGCCCTTAGTACAATAATTAATTTAATTTTCTGTCATTTTTAATGATTAGTTTTTGAGATATTGGAAATGTATGAAAAATATTTTAAATATATAAAAATGGACTGACTGAAGTTATTATACAGATTAAAATAATATTAGCTTAAGGCCTTTGAAATCTAATAAAAACTATTTTTTATTTTTGTCCATAATATATGTTGAAACTTTATTTTTAAAAAGCTTGAGACACCAAGCACCTGGCTTCCATGTCTAAATTAAAACTTTGTCATTTGCTATTTTTAACTGGATGCTAAATTCCTTAATTTTTAAGAAGGAGTGGATAATCTTTTTCCTTTTTGCCCTCAAGGATGGATTTAACTCAGTCATTTTCAGTCTCTCTTAAAAGAAAAAGAATGGATTTTATTAAGTCAAATAATCGTTCTGTAATACTGTATTCCTGAAGAATACGAGGCAGGCCAGAATGACAAACCCTATCAAACACTTTAGGGCTATGTTTCAAGCTTCTCTGTTATTGTCAAGTGATTGGTATATAAATTCAGTTATGGTTGTGAGCACGTCAGCAGTGGACCGGGCAAAGCGAAAAGCATATTACTTGTCTGAGAGCAGATCAAGGTGCTTAACCACTTCAGTGTTGTTTAAAGCCTTGAAGACTTTGCCGAAGATTGGGGATATCAAAGGAGCTTTGCAGAGATATCTAAACAATTAAGAATGCTGTTGAAAATATAAGTAAGTTGAAAACATGAATCAAAGGAAAAGACTTTAAGAACTCATTTCTTGAGATGAACATAGACTAAAGTGAGGTATAGTTTTGACCAGTGGTCAGATGTTTGAAAAGGCTGGAATTGAGGGAATCAAGTAGGACCAAAGTTGTAAAATACATTGTAAATTGGGATCTGTAAAAAATCTCTTAGGCAAACTCCTCTCACTAAAGTAAATATTTTAAAGCATCAAAATTGGGCCAAGAATTACATGAAAATTGATTTTTCTAAAGTAATTGTCATGGATGAATCGTGAGTGACATCTGATGGACTTGATAGATGGGCCAAAGGATGGATTTTATCCAGTTCGGATGTGCCTGTGGCTAAAAAAAGGCAACAAAGAGGCAGTAGTGTTATATGAGATGGAATTGTTGACCAAAGAATTATGGGACTATTCAAAGTCAATGAAGGAGCTAAACTGAACAGTGCTAACTATTGTGATTTTATGAACAAGACATTTTTTGCATGGCACAAGTCCAAGTCTTGCAGTGTGTATTTATGCACAACAATGCTCCTTTTCATGGATTTATGTATCTAAGCTTACTTGTGAATTCTTTGAGCATAAAAGATTTACAGGAGAAAAGATAATGGAATGGCCACCATTAAGTCCTGATCTGAATCTGGTTGAAATTCATTATCAATTCTGAAGATGAAATTATATGAAGATGGCAAACACCATATTGGAAATTGAACATGCTGACATCCATTAATTTTGATAATTTATTTTTTAATTCAGCAATCTCTGCATCCACTTGTCAGGAGATGTGATAGTAACATTGACTTCATTTGCAGACATCTTTAGAAATTATTTGCACAGTTAAGTGAAAATTTAATTTTCTTTGTTCTTGTTCTATATGCTTTGTCACTTCAGGGTGTGTGCTCCAGGACTCATCTTACTATCCTTTGTAGCTCTTAGCAATGTTCATTACTAGACTGTAATTTATACAGAACAAGTATACTGGAATGAAAGTATTTTTTTACATTCTTGGTTGAATAAATAAGTCTTTGATCTTGTAAATGAACCAAACAAAATAACAGGCAAATAAAGAACAGTATGAACAATAAAATAAACATCTTCAAAATTCAACAAATATTTATCATGTTTCTAAGAAATGATAAAAATACTTAATTCTGACAGCTACAACAATAACTTCTTCAAAGGGCTAAAATTAATTTCCCAAATGAAAATATTTATTATTCTGAGTTCAGTCAATGGTAACATTCAGTGAAGCCTGTTAAGCTGTAAATAAACATAAATTTTCATTTTCTTTAAATTACAACAGATGATTGATTTAAAACAACTGTTTTTCTAAAATATATATATAAACTAATTAAAATTTATATATTTACTTATAATTTGGCTGCTATAGTTTTAGTTTGGAAAATACACACACATATATATGTATGTGTGTTTTTCCATATATATATATCTGTGTGTGTGTGTGTGAAGCAAAAAATAATAATAGTAATAACAACATTAATCTACTTTTGTTTAACAACATATAAAAAATTTATATTACTTAGCACCTTCCATAGTTACTTTTCCTTAACATTGAAGAATATTCAAAATATTTTAGAACACTCTGTTATTCGAATTTGACACATGCAGTGAAACCTCAGTTTAATGGACTAATAGGAGGAATTGTCCGTTCATTTGAAGAACATTTATTTGTGGCCGAAAAACACACAGTACAGTACACAATTATTGTAAGTAAATGTAAATACAGTATATATGTATATTTTATTTTTAAGTTACTATATACCTTTAAGTAAAGTTTGAAAATTTTTAAAGTTAAATCCGGAGTGTGTTGGTTCTGGGATCATTAATTTGAGGTTTTACCTTAATGTTATTTTCTCAACAATACTCATACTAATATTTTATGTGTATAAACAGATGCAGAAATAAGATTTTTACACTCGTCTTGATAAAGCTTGTCAAGGAATGAAATGCATTGTCATAGAAATGTTTTCCTCATTTCAATTCTGTTACATATATATATATATATATAAATATAAATATGTTGTAGTGGTTCCAACGAGAGAAAAGTATGTATATTAAAAAAGAAGAGGGTGCCGCAAACGTTTTTTGGTTGTAATGTGGATTTATTGAGAAAAAATATTATACTTTGTTTTACATAATTTCACGACACGTGTTTCTGGTCTGGTCTCGCAAACGTCTTCAGGTGAAAGTGGAGATTTTTACATATTATTAAAAATAATTAATTTTTCTTCATGTTCAATGTGGAATATTCTCGATATGAGACATTCTGTTTGTGTGTTAACAATCCGAATTTTCTTTCTAGAATTTTCTTTGCGAGACCAGACCAGAAACACGTGTCGTGAAATTATGTAAAACAAAGTATAATATTTTTCTCAATAAATCCACATTACAACCAAAAACGTTTATGCACCCCCTCTTCTTTTTTAATATATATATATATATATATATATATATATAAAATGCCAATTGGTAATTGATAGGGATAATTCCAAGGAGGACATTAATTATTATTATTATTATCATCATCATCATATATTTATATTGGTAGTAATTTGGTTCTCTTATCATCCAATTTACACTCATGCCCAGTCTTTCCTGTTTAGGATTGGGTTTCTGGTTCTTTTTTAAAGTCTTTTAAAAGACATTATCACCTAGCTTGGGGTAAATCAATATTAAATGTAATATATATATATATATATATATATATATATATATATATATATTTTTCTTTTGTTTAAGGGCAATTTAAAAAAAAAAAACTAAACCAAATGCTTGTCAATGATCAATGTAAACGTGCTTAATGAGAACTGTTTTGCTGATATCATTTGTATTTTTAATGAATACATGGAAAATATCCAGCAGTTGATTACTTTATTTAGAAGCACACTTTCAAACAGGCTCTTGGCCAATAATAAGCTTTGGCTTGAAAATAAATTGTCTTATTGAATTACTCTGCAACAACAAAATATTTCTTTGTGAATGTTTAGTTGCTCAGATGCATGTTACCACCCTTATTGGTTTCATTCTTCTCAATAGTCAATAGGACTCAGTTCCAATCAATACTAATAAAAGGTTTTTTATTATATCCCATTATTAAGGTTACCGCTACTAAAGTCTCTAAGTTTTACAGCCCATGGTTTTAAAATTGTGTTAGAGTAGTTGTTCTGTTAGCAGATTTTTGCAGCCATTCAAAGCAATAGGTGGTTTCATCCCCACAACTTTTGGTGGCTGAAACTGAGAATGAAACATTTAATAAAGTACATTAACCCTGAACCTGTAAATGAATGGTCCCTTTTATAAATTCCATTTGCATGTTTTTTTCAAGCTTTCATCTGTTCCTACAGACATCATCATACCTTATGCAACTGGAATTTATAAACAGGGATCATAACATTCATTTACAGGTTCAGGGTTAATGTACTTGATTAAATTTGTTTGCGAAGATGTATTCTTGCCATTTATATCATTAACCTCTATATCTGTTTTTTGTATGAATGATTCATGTAATGTAAATTGAACTGCACCACATACTTGATATTAAAATAACTGATCCGACGTGCAACTTTCAGATAATAACTGTGACATTCCTGTATTTATTGAACAATTTAGTTTATGCCACATTGACTGAAAAACCTACCAGTATAAAGGAATTCTCCTATTACCATATTAGTACAAAAACGCACAATCTTAAAATTTAAAAATTCAACATCAGCGTTTTGAGCGCACGCTCCCAAAAATTTCTTACAATTAACAATAACAAATTTCTAAAAACATTTTTCGGATTACATCTATATTTTCGTTGTCCTGTTATTACCAAGAAGTAAAAAACAAAAACAAATCTATTTCCATACCTGATGATGTCTGTAGGAACAGATGAAAGCTTGTAAAAAACTAAAAAAAGACCTTATGCAAATGGAATTTATAAACAGAGATCATAACATTCATTTACAGGTTCGGGGTTAATGTACTTTATTAAATTTATTAAATGTATTCTTGCCATTTAAAATCATTAACTATATATCTGTTTTTTTTATGAATGATTCATGTAATATATATATATATATATATATATATATATATATATATATAAAAAATTTATAACATAAGTATGTTATATATATATACACACACACACATATATATATATATATATATATATATATATATATATATATATATATGTATGCCCACAAAAAATTAATTCAGTTGAGCACTTTAAGAAAAAGCATGAATTTGTAAACAGTGACTACTACTACTGATAATGCAAGACTCTCCCAATGGATTGAGTCCTCTTTGTCATTGGTGTGTTTATTTGAATATAAATACGCAAAAATTCAGTCCTTTCTACTGGATGCCAATAGCTTAGGGATAAAATCTCCAACTGATGCCAAATCAGCCGAGTTTTGATCCCAGCTTGAAATGATCAGATGTCTAGCCACACTGATGAGCTGTGATACAGCAAAACAGTCTGTCTGTAGCTGATTATATATATATATATATATATATATATATATATATATATATATATATTCATCTGATCTTTTTTCTATGTATATTAGTGGAAAATAATACTGGGTAATAATGGTCATCCACAATTTCCTTTCCTTTTTAGCTCTTTGTAATGTTTGTCTTTTTGCTATCTCTACTAATCCCTGTTCTGTCCATCATTTACTAAGCTTATTAGGTAGGTTATGTGCCCTATAAACTTTGACTATTTCTTTCTGATGCTAAATATAAATGCTTGTTTCCATTTTCTATAAAACTGTCGTTGCTCATATGTTCAGTCCATGGTATTCTACAGCATCCTTCTGTAGAACTACATTCCTCTTACCTTAAGTCTCTTCTTCATTTGTGAGGTGATTTCCCAGTATTCATTGCCACATAAGAGGGCTGTTGCTATCTAACAGTTCAGGGCTCTTCTTTGTTTCCAACAAAATTTTCTTGTTTCTTAATATTTTGCTTAGATTTAACTCTTATAAATATTAACTACTACTTCTTTAATTATTTTCCAAATTTATTTTACTTCACAAAAAAATAGCTTCCTAAATCTTACATGATAAAAGATATTTTAGCAAGTAATCTCTCTGTTCATGTCATGGCCCTTCACCATTGGTTATCATGACTCTTCACAACTTCCTTTCTTTTACATATTTCAGCAATACTTACTTTGTTATGACCCCTTTGTATCATGGTGGTATTCATATTTCCATTATTTTGCAAATAGGTGACACACTACTTTTCTGATTCTCTTGGCTTCAATTTTCCTTATGAGTATTCTTTCCTTGTTATTTTTCTCCAAAATTTCTACTGTAATTTTTTTGTGTTTCTTTTTCTTTGTACTTCCTATTCCTTCTATACCTTCCTTGTTTATCATATTCTCTTTCTCAGATATTCTTTTCATTTGTTGGTAAAAGCACATCATGTTTGTTTCAAGTGTATTCTGCATATGTGGTAAATTTGTTCAGCATTCACTATCATATTGGATATGAAACATTTAATAGCAGGCTAGCAAACTTTTTCATGTCTAATGTTATGTTGTTTTCAGTCTTTACTTGAATGTAATATATTTTATATAATCATCTTGAGTCCTTCTGCTTCATAAAAAGTGTTCCATAGTTAAAGGAAATGATAAGAAAATTGATGCTTAAATACGAAATATGAATAAAACTCTGGCACAAATCTGATAGTATGTTATTTAACTGCACCCCCTCTTTATGAACAAAACAGTTCACATAAAGAGTGTTCAATTTCTAATACTTTTCAAGAAATCGCATTTTCTGATCTATGCAACTTCTTACTTTAGCTTCCTTTAAACAGCATAAATCACACACACACACACACACACACACACAAAACAACTACATTGCTGGATCTCTAAAACAGAAATAAACTTAGTGTAGTAATGTTGATTGGTGCATAGAAAAGTGACCAAGTTCACTTATTAGTAATGTATATTGGAAGGATTCTTAATTACCGCCATTACTAAAACAATTAAGAAATTGCCTTGATGAATTAATGTTTCAAAGTGTGTCTGATACAATATTAAATAACCCTGAGTTCAATTACATTGTTGAGGATGTTTGATGTTATTTTTACTAAATGTAGAAATCCTTGTAAAAAAAAAAGGATCACAGAACAAATGTTAAGAATTCAACCACCCCCACCCACAAAATAAAATAAAACCAGTCAGAAAATGGCCAGATTTTGGAGCCAATAATTTTCCTATAAATATTTAGTTTTTGCAATAAAACTTTTGTGTTTGGATGATTTCAACAATCAGTATAGCAAACCACAGTTTATTTTACTCACCAGTATTTAAATTTATGTAATCATATGGAGAGATATGGTGGGATAATGGGTAGCAGTTCAGATTGAGGAATCAGAGAATTTCAGTCGACTGACTTTCTATGATCAGGCTGATCTTTGAAAATTCTAAATTACTGAGTATGACATATAGAGTGAGCTCCATGGTGATATCTCACATGTCTCTTTCATGTATTTGGTACAAGCTGCCTTCTTGATAATCGCTGGATCCCATGAACTGGGTGTATTTTTTTTACACTGTTGAAGGATACACTATTTAAATTATTTGGATTATTGTCCTCATCTTTGTTGCAATATTTATTAAAATGCCATTGTATGCTCCGGCCTTCTTCAGGTGGTTTGAATGTCAAACTGAACCCTTTATTTTGCTCACTGGGGTAGACTGGTCTAGTTCCACGTGCCATGTCTAATGGATGTCAGTTATCAGGACACATGGCACAGTGGATAAAGGCATTAGTTAAATCCAGTGACAAGCCTCAAAGAGTGTGAGTTCAATACCCAGTTAAGGTAGTGGAGAACTTGGAGAGGGAATCAACAGGAGATAACTGATAACTGACATCCATTAGTGTTATGGTTCAGTTCCTTGTACCACAGTGATAGTCCAAGGTAGAACCAATAAAGAAGAACTCGAATGCAGGTATGGAATAACACAGATATATTACAAACAGGAATATATACAGAGAAGTAGAAGTGTTAGTATGAACAATCAGGTTTAGTAGAGAGAACAATGTAGTCTTGACCAGTATCACTATTCTAATGTCTTGCAGTAATTGTCTGAACGCAACTCTGTTTCGGACTGCCTCTGACTCGACCCTTGACTCGACTTGAACTACTGACACCTTGCCTACTCCTGAGGTGCAGTATTTATTAAATATGGAATAGTCCATTATTATTATTATGGGTAATATCCCATAACAATTAGACATGGCACATGGAACTAGAACAGTCTACCCCAGTGAGAGAAATAAAGGGTTCAGTTCAACATTCCAACTACCTGATGAAGGCCAGAGTGTACAATGGCTGAAACATTGTAATAAATATGGTAACAAAGATGAGGACAATAGTCTGAATAATGTAAATAGTGTACATAATCATCTCAGAAATATATACAGATACTTTTGAAGGATATTATACAATATTGTGAATGTATTTGCATAGTATATATATTAATATTTGCTTGTCAGATGATATTACAAATGGCTGATATAAAGAAACATATTGTCATCCATTCTGAAGGAATAGTGCTACATTATTGCATATTCATTAAAATTGTCCTTATACCAGATTCATCATCCACATAAAAAGAAGAATAGCAAAAAAAAAACCTGACAAATTACAAAATAATTTTCCCATGCTGAGGCCAATATTGGGTTCAACTAGGATCCAGTGTACAATATTTCAATGCCTAAAAATAAGCACCTTGTTGAAAACCAACATAGAAGGTGCTGAAAACCCTTGTCTACAGATCTCTACTGTAGAACACTTGAGAGTAAGGGAAGATAGGATTCAAGGACCTTTTATGTTGGCGCCAGCATCAATAGAATCAGAAACAAAAATTTTAGGTTTGCTACCATTATTGACATTTGGTCTACAAGTCAGAAACACTTTGTTAGCGCCATCATGAATGTCGACAAGTTATATCTCTTGTGGAGAGTCTATATTTATTGTGGACAGGAAAAACTAAATTTATGTGGAACACAATATATAACCAAACAAAAATCAATATAGAAGCTAATAAGGCAAAATATTTTTCAGTTGCATCAATTTAAGCTGTTTGAGAAAAGAAACTAGTCAGTAACTTGTGTGAAAGCAAATAATTTAAAAAAAAATTGTTTTTGAAAGATTATAAATATTTTGGATTTCAAAATATCCAAGCCATAAAATTAACAGGCAGTAAAAGAAGGTATTCACTACTACTACTACCAAATTTTTTTTGAAGTAGTAATAAACTATAAAGTTGAAGAAAGAAAAGAAAAAAGGAAAATAAAATCATTTTTTCTTATTCAGCTGAAAGTAAAATGTTGACATATTTGAAACTTTGGCTCAGCTTCTGATATGAAACCAAATTTTTTATGTGTCTAGAATAGTCAACATTAAATAATTTGAGCTGATTTTAATCAGGAGCAGTTTCACACTTACGATTTTAAACTTTTTTTCTAACTTATGGTTTTTTATTACAACTTTCTAAGTTGAATGCTTACTGATTATAAGAGCTCTTAGAATATTGAATATGAGTTCAAATCTCATAAAAATCTACTGCATTATTGTTATTTCACACTTGTTACATTTATGATCATAGGGCAAGAAAATCAAATAATCTGCAACAACTTCAAGATTATGCACATGAAGTACAGCCAAACATTCTTGTAGATATTTCTGAAAATTTAGTAAAAAGTTACAAAAAAACTATAAAACATTATAGTTGAAAAAGATTTACAATGGACAATTTTCTTGTGCCACTAATTTTGAAAATACATATACACTACAGTTCAAAAGTTTCAAGCCACTCCCAAAATTAGCATCAGATAAACTTGGCAGAAGATTAAAAAAAATGAAAAAGAACTCTTAGATTCTGTCGGGTTACCTCCTCCTGATTTTCAAAACCTCTACTAGGGGATGCTCTCAGGACTATAAATATGCTGCAATAATTTTTTATCATTCACTTTTCACATTCACTCACTACACATACTTTGCACTCAAAAAGTTTTCACATTCATTATTATTGTCTTTGTTGCTTGTATATCTTTGTTGTTAATACTTATCATTTGTTTGTACATGATTTGGTTCTTGTTTCTTTTTCAATTATTTACATGGACTCACATCATGAGTCCGTCATGTTTGTTGTGGGCATTTCAAAAGACAGACATGTTTATCTCTCAATGGATACACTGGCCTGCAACTAGTCATTTAAAAAAGAATGGAAGCAGTTATCAAACTTATACTTTGAGAAACTTTTACAGCAAATGCCAAAAATTTGTGCTGCAGTAATCAAGGCTAAAGGAGGATATTTTGAGGAGAGCAAAATTTAATCATAAAAAGCTTTATGTTTTTGGTTATAATAAAATTTCTAATAGAAAATTATGTCTCACTTTTTTTAACCGTGTAAAATAATTTTATCTTATTTAAAGTAAAAAACAAGTACTTTTGGGACCTATTTAAAAATTACCAGAGGTATCCTCAAACTTTTGAACTGTAGCATATGTAATGTCCATCACCATCATCTGTTCTTCTTAAACCTGTTCTTTTATTGTCCTTTCTCTTCACTAACATCTTTTATTTACTTTCACTCTCAGTAATCACTTATCTCAGATTTGTCATGCTATAGGGGAAAAATCAGACCATAGCAATAATTTCCGTTAATACTGAAGAATCTGTACATGCAGAAAAAGACTAAATATAATATATATAGTAATAAAGTATACATTGAGCTGAAAGCAGTGATGACACCTACCCTGAATCCATCATAAAAATACAGGATGTGGAATACACTTCTGATATCTCATTGTATGGATCAGCTATAACAAATTAAGCATGGGAGAAAAGGAAACTGAACATAGTATGGATCCATCATAAAAATACAGGATGTGGAGTTAGTAAACACTAATCACTTCAGATATCTCATTGTATGGATCAGCTATAACAAATTAAGCATAGAAGAAAAGGAAACTGAACATAGTATGGTTGTGCCAGAGGTAATTATGCCCAACAATGCAAATTGTTACAAAACCAAAACATCAACTTGAAAACTTAAGTCATGTTCTTAAATAACCTTGTCAGATTGAGAATTTCATATGGATGTCATGTGTGGTGCCAAACCCATTCAGAAATATCTAAACTGGTAGCTTTATACAACAGCTTCCTAAGATCAATAGTGAAAAAAGGCTTTGAGTGTGTAAAGCCTAAGGGTCTTGGCAAAGATCATCCTGCTTTAAACATTGTGAACTGGCACTACAGATTCACAAATAAAAAAAAACTTTGCCAAATGAAAAAAAAATACATCCTTTGAGGACTACCAACATCAACTAAAATGGATAGCATATGTAACTCAAAGAGAAAACAATGATATAATCAAAATGTTACCATTTCACACCATATCAAACAGAAGTTTCAGAACGAAAACACCATCAATATTAGCAAGAGTGATACTGGACTTGAGAAATCTGTTTTCCTAAAAAATGTGTTTTACGAGAAAGATCTTATAAATTCAAACTGAAAACAGTACTAGCTGCTCAGTCAATGAGTGCCAAATGTTTCCTTTTTATGAAACAGCTAACATTACCATTTACTATACATATATTTTTTTCAAACAGTGAATATGACCATAGAAAATACAGTCAAAATTTAAACAGACAAACTTTGTTGGACAAAGTCTATAGAAGTTTTGATTTCTTTTTTCTGCTAAACCACATGCACATATGCACCTACATACACACACAAAAACAAACACACACATATAAATAAATAACTCAATGAATTATGAAAATAAAGATAACACTCTTCTAAAATAGCTGTACTTTGTTCTATTGTATATTTCTTAAGCACAAAATAGATTGGCTCAACATTACTGTATTAGTTGAGGAATAACGACAACAAAAATTTCCTCTTGTCAATCAGACAAATAACTCTTAGATCATGGCAGCTGAGACAAGAAGATTATCTCCCTTGGGAATGCTTTTTATTTTTTTCCTTTCATGGTTATAAAAATATTGGCTAATCAGACACATAAGCTTAACTAAACAACAAATAATCAGTTAAATACTGTCAGAAGAACATGCTTAAATAACTCCTTCTCTGAAGTTCTTTTATCACATTTCAGAGGATAAGTATTTACAAAGAATATTATTATTATAAAAGTTATATGATAAAGTGTTATTTTTAACAAATTTATTTTCCTTTTGAACTCTGAAGATAAAGAATTATTGCTATACACAGATTCATTTGAACTGCTATACTCATCTTGGTTTCTATAGTCACATTTTAGCCCTTATCACATTTGTCTTTTTCAGATGCCTATTCTTAAGATGTCTCCCAAAAGCTAAGTAATGTATTAACAGGAAAATTAAAAAACGAAAAAGACTGCTGAATTGTTGTATAATATCAGTCCTACTATATAACAATGAATCCTGGACAATCTCCTCCCAGATGAAGAAGTGACTTGAAGCAACAGAAATGTAGTTTTACAGAAAGATGCTGTGATTATCATGGACGTAACAAGGAAGATGAAAATGAAGAAATAGGGTTTAGAGAATTTGAAATTCAAAGAATATTTTGAAAGAAAGAGGTACACTGAGGTCAATACCAAGTTGTGTTAGTTTGTTTCATGCTTGAACACAAAGTTCAGGACAGATGATTTATTTTTATAAGATTGCATTCAAGCATGTCATGATTCGGTGTTGACTTCAGCGAGCGTTCACTTTTATGCATGACTCTTCAGTGAATTGAATCAAGTTCTTTCAGTCACTGTGTGTTTATCTAAAAATAAATATGCTTAAATTCTCCTTCATCTCTACCATGCGCCAACAGCTTAATGGTAGAATCCCCAATTGATGCCAATTCAGTTTGAGTTTCAATCCTAACCTTGTTGGAAAGAAAAATGAGAGTAAAAAGAGAAATGAAATATTTCCTTTAATTTATATGAATTATTTATTTAAATGTTATACTTATTGTTTTCCATGTGATTATCTCGTTTATATTTTTCATAATTATATACCTGCTTTTGACAATGTACAAACAATATTTTAGTAACAGAAGAGAGAAAAAGAAAAACAAAGCAAGCCTTTCTGTTTTACTTTTCTTTTTTTCAATTTATATTGGTTTTCGTCCTGTACTTTAATGCTGTTTCCTAACAGTAATACACTCCATTAGAAACCAAATTGCATTTTTCAGTCTTATGATTATTATTACAGTTTGAGAAGGCAGCAGAAACAAAAAAAAGAAAAGACAAAATACAAACAGACTTTCAACTTAGTTCCATTAGTGAAACAAGAAAAACTGAGGTGAAGACATTTTGTAAAATCAAGTTTACAAACAACAAATCATTTACCAATCTCTATATCTGATATAATAATCAGGAAAGGATACTTAGGATTTGTGGAAATTCTTTTTGACACTCACGTGAAAGTTATGAAGACAAATGGACAAAGAAATACTGAATGGGAAATAAAAATAAAATAAAATATGAAGGAAATCATTTACAAGCTTATTCACTACTGAAACATAAAACAGTTTTTCTTTTTAATTTGATGAACGATCTTTCTATAACATATAAACATTTTTTTAAATTCTGAAAAGGTTATTTTTAACATTGATCTGAAAGCAAAAAAAATCTTTTTAACTATGCTTCTGTTCTATTACAATGACAATTTGCAGTCTCCAATATGACCATGGCTTTCTTTATTATAGTACTTTACTAAAAATTACCTATAATATTTAACTATTTTAAAAGATAAAAAAGAATAATTAGTCACACTCTTTTCAACTGTACAGCTCCTTTTACACAGATGAAACATCACAAGCCTATCACTGCTCTATTGATATTTCTACAGCAAATGTTCAGACAAGCTATATTCTTCAGCTCTACCAGTTCATACCTTTGCAACTAGAAATGGCGATACGAGGTACACAGAGTTAAATCTTCATATTCATTCCCTTCATGTTCTATTAGTAAGAAGGAAGCTCTACCTAGACAGCTTCTTCTCAAAAATTTCTACTTTGTGGAACAGAGTCTGAAAAAGGTGCTTCACTGATCACTACAATCATAACTTCAAGTCTAGGGTCAACTATCTAACCTACATATCCTCATATTCTGCCATTACTTTACCCTTTTATGAGCAACATCATTCAATAACCCTCTACCTTGAGTGCCTCTTCGGTCTTGGAAATTCCCTTGGGAAAGTTAGAAATCAATCTCCTTCCATCAGTTATGGGTTAAACAGTAGGAATTCAGTCAATCAATCAATCAACCCTGATTACTACAATTTTAACCACTTCATATCTAAGGTTAATCATTATCTTTTTCATATATCCTCATAAACTGCACTTCTTACTTCCTCCTCTTACAACAACCTCATTCAATAACTCTCTACATTGGGTGACTCTTGGGCCTTGTATTAGACAACAATTAAGAAAAAATTACAAAGAGAAACTGTGTGCATGAAATTTCATTTTCTTTTTGACAAAACTGCTTCTGAATCTTTGCTAATGATTTGAGATTTTATTTTTAAAAATGAAGCTTTAGGTAAAACACAAGAGAGGCATTTGAATTTCAAATGTGGTGAAATGTCATTTGGATGCCAGCCACAGTCTGGCTGACCTTCAACAATCTGGAATGATGAAAATCTTGAAAAATTTGTTATCTAATCCTGATGAGATATTCATGGTAGGTGAAAGTTTATCATACAGTTCATATCAGCAAATGTTAACAGAAGATTTGAAAGGGAAATGCATTTCATGCCTCATTTGCTCATAGAGAACCAAAAGGATAATTGTTTGAATGTTTGCCATTTCTTTTAATAGTAATGCACAAAGAAAAATAAGACAATTTCAGTTATTTTGGGGAACCCCCTAATATATATATATATGTATATATACACATACACACATACATATGTATGTATATAGGACTCTCCTATCAATTATGATGTATGATGGCCCAATAGCTCAGTTTGAGAACTACACTGTTAGACTACACATACCGATGATTTGATAAAAGTGGTGAAGACTCATGCAAACTGGCCCCACTTTTACAGAAGACTGGATAACAGAGATTATGCATGGTGCATCACAAAATCTCCAAATGGCCATCCTTGGGTTAGAATTATATTTTTGCTTCTTTTAAACTGGCTATCACCCAATGCAATAGATCTCCGTTTTGTCTGCTATTTAACTCATAACTGGTGGGGGGAGTGATTTATGCTTTTTCAAAGGATTTTAGGGTGAAGTGAATCAATAAAAATTGATTGTAATTTGAATATGGCTAAGCAATTTCCCTTTCTGTAGCAATAAAAATTACGATATATATATATATATATATATATATATATATATAGCATGGTCCAGCATTGCCCGTGCTTGATTAAAAAGTCGTACCACTCATACAGCAATCACTATCACTTGACTTAAAATATTTTTTTGCCCTTCTTTTTTTTTAAAGGAGTGCCCTTTGCCATGCTGATGTTGCTACATGCCTTACTTCTTGCCTATCTCACACTGTGAATTTTTTCTAAGCTCTATACTAAACATTAAATCTGTTACGAAAAAAGAACTAAACAAAATGAATACAAAACGATCAGCTTTAAAAAAAAAAGAACTCGTAACTAGAAAAAACGAATGAAAAAAGAATGTTAACAACAAATACTTTTTCACACCCAACCCAGTTCTGCGGAATCAGAATCAACATTGAGTTTAAGGAAGCGAATGAGCCAATTGGTGTAAAGTGCCATGCAGATTTAAATTTTTCCCACTTGTGACGAATGAAGCTATCAATTTTTTTTCCATGCTAGCATGCTAGTTAACATTCATGTCAGTCAGCTGTTGGCTCTCACGCTGGCCAATAGAATCTTCCTGCCTATTCATGGCAGCCAGCTATAGGCTCTTACTCTGGCCAGTAGAAAATGGCCACAAACTACATGAAAACTGGCCTAGAAGCATGAAAAAAATTGATTATTTCCACTATCGATGGGAGTTGGGAAATGCAAAGTTGTTGTTGGCCTTCCCACTAACTTGGAGCATGTGCATGTAAATTTTGGTGCAAATCTGCCAAAAATTGTGGCCGTGCATTCGTTACTCACACACACACATCCTGCCTTTTATAGATAGAGATATATATGTATGTATGTATGTATGTATGTATATATATATATATATATGTGTGTGTGTGTGTGTGTGTGTGTGTGTCTGTAGGCTACAATGAGTAAATTGTCGTTATTTTATATTTTGCACAGGTATGCTGTTTGTTTTTGATTTTGCTGACTGGCTATCTGTGAGAATAAGAGCACCATGAGATGATGCAATTCACTCTGCCAGAAATTTGGTAACAACATGCTGTACTGCTTGGTATTCATGCTGGAAGCTCCAATACAAACATTTCAGAGTGTCAATCTGAGGACTGCAGAGGATTTGAAAGAGCTGGATGAGTCTAATGCTGATTACAAAGGTATGGCAGCTCAGAAAACTCACTCTGATCATTATGATGAGAAAAGTACTCCTGAATTTGTTTGTGTGGGCTGCATACTCAACACAGAGGCCTGCATCAAGTGCCTTGATGAGGTAGTGCTGCCCTGGGTCAAGAGGGTGGCTGCTGGAAGACCCTATATTTGGCAACAGGACTCTGAACCATGCCACACAAGCAGGAGAACCCAGTCATGGCTGTCAGACAATTTCTGTGACCACACAACTCCTTGTATCTGGCCACCTAACTCCCCAGAGTGCAACCCCCATGATTATGTGTTGGCTACATTTGAGTGAGAGAACAATAAAATTCTTTTTAACACCAAAGATGAACTGAAGGCAAGGTTTATGGCAGAATTTACCAACTTAAACAAGGACACAGTCCAGAAGAGTTGCAGAAGATTTTGAAATCATCTTGAGACCAGGATTGAAGCCAATGTCAATTTTATTGAATAAATTTACTCATTAGTATTTCAAGATACTTTTGTGTAATTTTGGTAAATATATCTGTTAAAATGTGATGTCAATGTTATTTTAATTTTTATGTTATTTAGATGACAATTTATCCATCGCACTCGGTATATATATGCAGTTTAGTAGGACAAGGCATAGTTTAAAAAAATTAATGAACGGCTTTCTAACTTTCCAATAAAATTTTCTCTTCAGTATTTATAATTGTATAATACTGTATGTTTTACGTAGCTGAGAAGTGCAAACATTTTAGGTGCGTAGACTTTCTGTAGTTTGTCTCACTAAAGTTTTCAAATTTGTTTATCTTAGAATCAATGTTCTCTTCTCTTTAACACTGTACTGAATAAAATTTGATTACTTTTTCAGTGAGTATAAAAAAAAACACTTGAGACAGTATACAAAATTAGAGAGCTTGTTCATGCTTATAGTAATGAATTCACTATTCTTTTTCTTTTGTAATTTTATTATGAGTTTGTTAAATTGTTTTTTTAATTATTTCACCCCAAACAAGGTGATAAAGCCACTAAGCTGTAAGTGAAAGAAACTGAGAAAATGTTGAGGAGAGAGAGAGGACATTAAAACATCAGGATTTAAGGAGACAGAAGATTGACATTGCATTTAAATTTTTGAAGATCATAGTTGACAGAAAAGCTAGAACCTGGAAGAGAATTCCACAATAAAAAGTGGGAGAGAAGAAACCATTAGCATAGTACTTGGGCTTAGTAATTTCAACAGTAAGATGGTAAGACCTAGCTACTATTCTAGTATTACACTTAAATTTATCAAGTTGACATATCAAAAAGGAAAGTTCATTGAACTAATTACCATAAAAGTACTTATATAAAAGCACAAGGAATCTAAATTACAGTCATGGAAAAATGACTGAAGCCAAAATACCAGGTCAGGATTGATGGCATTTGAGATTCATCTTTGGATTCTGTCAAAAATCTGTAGATATATAGCCGAAGCACCAGACCAAATGTGGCAGCAAATTTAATAAGATATTTTTGCAATTTAATTCCCCCTCTTAACATTCTGACTAAAACTCTTTTAAAAATACTGTTTTTCTGAAATTGTATTGCAAAAAAAATTAATAATAAAAAATCTGAGTTTTTTCAAACAAATTTAAAAAAAAATATTCCCACACTTTTTCTGACCTTTTCCAAATTTGGCAATGCTTAAACTGTACTTAATCTGGCTTAATCTTTCCACTTTTAACCAAAATACAGATTATCTACAGCTCGTAAACTTTCAAAATAAATGAAATTCTGATGCAATTTTAGATAACTGGAATTGTGTCCATTTCATTTTTTTCTGGAATTAGATTTGACAGGGTCAAATAGCAAATATAAAATATCTCATGTGAATTCACAGATGAACAACAGACTTAAGGTAACAGAGTTAGAGTTCTATGCTGAGAATACCATAGACTAAACATGTGAGCAACAAGGAAGTTTTAAGTATAATGGAAACAAAAAGGATGCCTATAATAAGAATCAGAAAGAGACAATTGAAACTTGTAGGATACATCATGAGGAAAATGAACTTAGAGAATTTGACATTCACAGGATATATTGAAAGAGCTAAAAATGATAAGTTGTGGAGACCCATGATCATTCAACGTCCTGAAGTGACATGATACACAGAAGATTATATCATTAAAGGTATAATCTTTGTCAATCTTTCCAACAAAGCTAAAAAAACATTTTGTAGTAAGTTTTATTTTTGCAAAAACATATATGTTACTCTCTCAGAAGGTAGTTCTCTTTCGTAAAGGCTATGTATGTCTTTTGGTATATGAGTCCTTTACAATCACCCTGCACTGAAACAGTGTTATTACTCATTTACCATCTCCACTGACCTGATAAAGCTGGAAGCAGCCCAGGATTTTTACCTACCTCAGTTGCATCATATCTTCTGATAATAAGTATGACAAAGACATAAACAAAGACAAACCAATCTTTTTGGTAGACTGCACAAACATGTCTCGAGAAACAAGCCTCTCAGTTTAAGTGTCTACAAAGCCATTGTGCTGCCCACCCTTCTATAAGGAGCCAAGTCTTGGGTTATATTCCAGTGCCATCTCCAAACATTTCCTGCAGCATTGCTTCTACGCACTTCTAAATTACAAACACAAAATTCATTAAGTCAGCCAGGGCTACAATTACTGAAGCTATACTACAAAAGACAGTGAACAAGTCAGGAAGCAAGAATAAAAGACAATCATTCTACAAAGATAATAATGTTTGACAATTGGTCACTAGAATGTGTAGCAAGAAGATTCCATCAGAGATACAAGGGTACACTTAAAAGTATCCTCATCACTTGTGGAATCAGATACCATTAATAGTTAACAGAAGTGACATCATGTCTACTAGACAACCTCCATTTTGAAGCAAACTGCAGGGAAAATTCAGAGTGATTAGAGGTAGTATAAAAAGGGAGCTCTATTCAACTCACATATCTCTTACAAGGGCTTCAGAAAAAATGTCGTCCATGTGAGTTTTGCTGGTCCTACAACTGATTTAAAAAAAATTTCTAAATCTTGGTAAAGCCACGAAGATTATATTATTATGGCATCTAAAAAGTACTTTTTACAGAACCTTATTCCAAAACTTCTTTCTTAGGAATTTCACTCCAAGCAAGGCAATAATGCCACTAAGATGCAAGAGTGAAAGAGACTGAAAAGACTTTAGTGAAGGGAAAGTGCAATAAAAGAACAAAATGAAAGATAAAAGATGACAACTGGCATTGTATTTACATTTTTGAACATGGCATAAAGCAAGAAATCAGAATAGAATTCCACAGGTGAGAAGTATGAGAAAAGAAACTAGGACATCTAATTAGTAACAGTAAAATGAGGAGACCTAGTTGACAATCTAGTATTATACTTAAATTCATGCAGTAAGGAAAGGAGCTCATTTAAACAATTGCCATGAAAATATTTATAGAAAAGCCACAGGGGAGGTATGTAATGGCAGTAACTTCTAAAAATATAAAGATCTCTAATAAAAAAAAAAATTGAAGATAAAACATTGTAATACACTGGTTTTTATTTCATATCAATACATCTCCCCTATACACTACAAAATACAGATTTTTATATCATTGTACAATATTTTTATTTTATCATATATAACAGACATGCATTTTTCATGCACTGATATTTTTTCATTTAACAGAAAACCATATTCAGTGAGGTAGCAAGAAAGAATGATTTAAAAATAAAATTGTGGGAAACAAAATTAAATATTGAGTTCTTTTCCAAAGACATTTTATTTTTAACTCAGTCTGGCTTTTGTTTTTATATTTATGGAAAACTATGACTGAAGCCTGATTGATATTTAAAATTTAGTAAAAAATAATTTATGGTCATTTCATCAACCTGCCGACTTTATTTGATGAATAGTTTGTCAGTTGGTGTTTTTTTATGACTGCATTTTTTAGTATTTTTTAATTTTCTTCTATATGTCTCTGACTGAAGCATTCATCCATTTGAAGTATTTGGTAATTTACACAAAGTGACATGAACTGGTACTTATTAAATATATAAATAGATGATTAAAATTATTTTCATTATTGGGTGTGTTTATTTCTTATTATTTAGTCTAGAGTCAATAAATCGAGACTGACACAGGTGTCTACCAATCCATATATGTTGCAAACAAGTGTCTATCTATCTATCTATCTATCTATCTATATATATATGTGTGTGTGTGTGTGTGTGCGCATATATTAATTCAAACATTATTTGTAGTGAATATCCATATTTGGTAGACATCCTGTTTCTTAAACAATGAGTATTATATCTACTGGTCTGCATACTCAAGAAAAATTAATAAAGATAAAGGAAAAATAGTACATTGCTGGGCTGTGATACCCTCTGTAGTTGAGCAGTCTAAATCATGCTGGATGAGATGGTGGTTTCTCCTACAAAGGGGGACAGTTTCACACTCTGCGGGAGGTCACATTTCTTTATTAAGTTTTCTTGAGTGTTTAGACTGATAGATAAAATCCACACTGTTCGGAAATGGCTTATAATATTGAAATAGTTCTAGGTAGAACATTTTTTTCACTAATTCAGCTTTAGTGATGAAAAGGCTTATTTTATTATAGTGGATGGTGAAAAGCAAGAGGGGAGATGGGATGGGCTTATTTTATTACCGCATGGAGTATAATGCACCACATATATTTTTGCTAGTTATATCTGTAACATTTTCCCATACAAGAGTTATCTCCCTTATCTATAGTCTGACAATGGTGAATTGTCTGAAGTTGTTTATTAAGCTGGGAGATGAAAATACCAACTCTGTGAAGGAGCAGAGTGCAAGAATCATAATTAGAAAATGCACATTTAAAGTGCCACATATAATGTTTTGATAATAGTAAGGACATAACTGACATCCTACAAGGTACCACATTAAGTAAAAGAAAAGACAGAGAAGGAAAATGGGTTGACACTGTCATTGAGTGAACTGGAAAATCATTCACAGTGACTCAGACATTAGAACACCACAAAGACATATAGAGGAAACTGTTCAGCAGCTCACCTGTACAGTGACCCTATGACCACACGCAGTCATGGCACCAATGATTGATTGATTTTCTTTTTTGTGGGTTATTTAAAGCTGAATCATATTCTGGATTGTAAGTATAATTCTTGAATTCATACCTTTCCCAGTAGTATTTGATTGTAAGTAAATATAATAAACCTCATGGGACTGATGATGATAAAGGACTTAAAAAAATATACTCTCCATTTTTTGACAGCATGTGTAAACTAATTTTTGAAGTATTTGTTATATTTTTTCAATCCTATGTACAAATATTTAACACTGGAATTAAGTTAATCTTTCAAATCAACCATACATTTTCTGAATTTTGCTTGACTTTGTGAATCAGTATTGTTTAGTCATTGCTAGATTAAAAAAAATCCTGGCTATGGGAAGAAAGATAGTGACTAAATAAACTAGGACCTCACAATTTAAAGGAGTCTCAAAAAATTTAAGAATTTTTTTTAAATAGAGAACTTTTAAAATTCTAGAATTAATTTTTAATGAGTGGTTGCTAACAGGTATTATATGAAGGTGTGCTGAAAAGTTTTCAGTCAGAAATCCTTTGCAAACTTTGACCAAATAGAACTTTTTGTTTTGAATCTCTTCTTGTTTCGGCCAAAGAACCTTTCAGTGACCTCATCCCAGGTAGCATTGGGTCTGTAGCTTCAAAAGAATTGAAGCCATATCAGAAAAACAAGAGTTCTAGCATACAAATATTTAGTAATTCTGATAGTTTTCACATTTCAGCTATTTTGAATATTTCAAGGTTTCTTTAAATTGTATTTTTTGATAGCCAACTTTCAATAGTTGGAAAAATAAAATGTCTATTATTATTACCACCACAATTGTTTCACAACAATCTTGATTTATTAATATTCTAGTGCTTACTTTGATTTATTAATATTCTAGTGCTTACTTCCTTAAACAGAGTATAATGGTAAGATTAGCCCATTAGCTTCATTAGCTACAGGGTGTGGTAGAAATACCACCCACATTTTAAACTGTCACCTATGTGATGCTAGTGCACTACAACAAATAGCAATGGTGTCTTCCTATAGCTAATATCTTACCATTATGTGGGAAGTATTTCTGACACATAGTCCAGCTGCAATCTGAGATTTCTTCTAGGTGCTGTGTCCCTTCAAAATGTGAGCGATTATGGCTTTCCACAAATTCCTGTTCTTTGTAGCCCTTGGTAAAGTTTGTCTTTTTGATGACACTAAAGCTGTTAGTTGTTGTTGTTAGTAGCTTTTATAGTTTTACAGGATTCAAATTTAAATGTGATATCTGGCACTTAGCCATTTTATGTTGGAACACATATTGAGGAAGGAATGACCTTCACAGGCAAGAGAATCAGAAAAACCAATGGAGAACCTACTTGACAAATTTGAACATACGAATAGAGGAACAAGTAGCAGAAAGGTGAAGAGAGGTCATAAAGAAGTAAGTTTTGCAGAAAGCAACAAAAAAGAAAGTTATGAAGAGCTATTATCATTCACACCATGAAGGAATATGGTACAGAGTGAGAGAGAGTAGGATAAGTAATAAATCACACTGCAAATTAAACATCTCTTGTTTATTTTATTCAGTGGCATTCTCTGATACAGCAACAAGTTAGTGACATATATTTTTCCATGAGACTGACAACCAATATCTGGATTTTGTGAAAAACAGAAACATACTGTGTGCAAAATTATCTAGCAATTTCTTTTTAGGAAAAACTAGTTTTCAAAAGAAGTCGCTAACATGAACTTTCTTAAAAACTAGAAATTTAATTTTTTTTTTAGAATGGTTGCCTTCTAAGGCTAGAGCTTCCAGTCTTCTCTGCTATAACAACTGGGGAGAAGAGTCTAATCTATACCTTTTCTAAGAGCATTAGAATGAAGTGAACACAAGTGACTAAGCCAGAATTTGAACTTGGTTTACTGATTTCTCGTTCCAGTCTTGTAACTGTCCTGCTACCTACATATCAACTGAATATAAAGTTGTTTTTTGTGGGAGTGGGGCAGAAGTATTTGGATAAACTTAGTAATTGTAACATGTCATAATAATAACTTGCTTGACCATAAAAATTATAATGACCTGTTTGATGCTGGCACAGGAGTTAACTATTGCCAATGTGGCTTTATAAGGCATGATTATCACCTGCTGTACTGTAAATAGAGCTATGTTTCTCCTCAATTTAGATGGGAGAAGTTGCTCAGCCATAGGGATTCCAACCCTGCAGCAGAACCTTCCTCATTACACTAAAGAGGTTGGGTCAGTGTAATACCAATGCCAGTGTGACAGTTGTTGTGGGGTCTGGGAAAAACAATTTTTGTCTTTGGCCCACATGCATCAGTATGTGCATAGTGCTCTCCACATTGAAATGACCTTATGTTACATCCAGCCTTGGCTGTTTGATGTATTAGATAGCTGATAATTGAGGTGCCATGCAAGAAAGAATATTACTAGTTTGCATTTCCCTATTACAGGCATTATTATATCCATCATATAGTAACAGCTTAATACTTGGACACAACAGAATAGTTGAAAAAAAGGAATGGCAAACATACATTATTCTCAAAGAGAATTTTACTACCAATATATATATATAATTGTTACTAATTTGTTCCACACAGAGAAACTATAACATATGTATATAACAAGCAGTGTGTAAGAAGAGAAAGAGAGGTTTTGTAATATTTCCCAACAGGAAAAAAGGTAGATGGGTGGTTTCCACCATGCTTCTGGTGAGATTATGTGGGTTCCTCTGTTCACCCTCCCACTGTGGTCTTGTGACATCTGTCTTCTCTGCAGCCTACATTGTGACTTGCATGGGCAGCCATGTCTTGCCTTAGGGCATGATAAATAACAACCTACATGGACTTTTTATAAACTGACACATGGCTGTCACATGATCCTCATGACATTGTCCCAACCAAAGGGAGATGATCACCTTTTGCATCACTACACTGGGTAATTTTAGTGGCAATATATGGTGGTGTTTGAATTGAAATAATGTTAAGATTTTCAATGCTGATTTTCAAAACAGGCCCTCACAAGTTGAAAGATTGTCAAAATACAATTTTTTACAGTTTCTCTTATGCCATACTAAACTCTTGTAAAGCCCACGGAGAGGATTGAACTCACTGCCAATAACTTCTTAGACTAATTCGTTCATAACTGTGACACAGCAAGTGATTTCATTTGCCCACACTGTTATTTCTAGACAATCTATATGCTCTAGTATTAACATGAAGGAAAAAAAATTAGTCACTGGTGTAGAAACTTTGGATATACTGAATTAGAGCAAAGAATTCAAAGTGAAAAAAAAATCCTTCAGACAGAAATCTTTTTATAAAAGAAACAAAAGCTGAAGGCAGTTCCATTTCAAATATTTCTCTCAGAAAAATATCAACAGTGAAAATCAAAAAAGTATAAGAAATAAGTTGTTTTAGTCTGTAAGTTCTTATGTTAAAACAAAAATCTTTCTTCACACAAGAGTTGCTAATACAATTAAAAAACAATACTGTTTCTAACTGATTTGGTATGAAGTGAAGTTGTCATCTGTTTTCTCAAAGAAGAAGTAAGCATAGTTTTTCCATATCAAAACTAATGTTGATAAATTACAAAATAATAGAGGCTTTAAAAAAGATGCTATTTAATTTGTAAACACATCAATATAAGATGAAAACAATGCCTTTTGGATTTCAAACAGTAAAAATAAAGTAAAAGAAATAAAATATCAAGTTCTTGGTTTGTAAATCTAACCTCCAGATTGAAAGCATGCACTCACCAATTTCCTGTAGAGAGTAAATAATAGTGAAGTAGAATAAGTTTTGTTTGTAGTTTTCTAATATCTGACATATCAATTGAGGAAGACATGAAAATACACTTTAGTAAGAACGAAGAAATAGATTAGCCAATAAGACCCAGGAATAAGATATCAGGAAAATAAAGGTTGAGAAATGAAAATTTCTAACCATGCCCACTCAACCAGATAAAAACAATTTAAAAGGCTTTGCTGTTATTTGCTTCCAAAAATTCTTTCTGAATGAAATATGTGCCTGCATGAGTTTATTTATGTTAGAAGAGAAGTGAAAAATGAGTATAACTCCTAAAATTGATGTAATTGGTTGTCTCATGATGGGGCAATAGCTAGCAGGTTAACAACTGCATCTACAATAGGTTATGGAAATTAATTTTCTTTGTAATTATTTTTTATTAATAATCCATTTGAAAGCTACTACAAATCAGACAAGATTCAAATTAGACTATTATGAATTTTGAGAAGTGAAACTCAAACAACTTTCAAATTTAGAATAAGAAAAGAAAAATAAAGATTGAAAGAGGAAAATCCTCACAAAATGGTATTTTATGAGATTTAGTTCCAAAGAAGATTTCAGATATTGAGAATTGGACTAAACATCTGGAACAATAGTATTTTTCATTTTTACTTCAGGAAAGTAATGCTAAGTAGCTAGTTTTTGTTCATTGTAGGTTATTGTTCTTTTGCATATTAGGAATTGTAAAGAAAAACCTATAAATGTTTAAGTTTGCAATGTAACTTTATTGACTAATGCCCATAAATGAAGTTTGACCATTTCTTTTATAGCCAAGTAGTTTGAGAGGGAGACAACTATGGTTGCCTTCACCACAGGAGTATTGCAGGAGAATATTTGCAGCAACAGTTAATTTTTTAGACACTCTTACTTGACATCATCTTGTACTCATCATCAGGAAAGAAAACAGGAAGAGATTCTAAAATAAGTGCAAAAACTATCATCTGTCACATGAGCTCTCAATAGACCTGCCATTGACTGAGTTTGATCAATCAATACCTTTTATCTGTTTCTCTCTTGTTACCTAAAACAAAGAGTATGATTTATACATTTCCTTTATATAAATTTTGGAGAGACTCGCTTAGTGAAACTGCCTCTCTTTATACAAATTTAGACAAAACTGCTTTTCTTCATACATTTCTGCAAAACTGTTTCTATTTATTTTGGTGAGACAACCTCGCAATCTCTCAAGTTTAGTAGTATACACTGTTGGGTCTGATTCAAAGACAAAAATCAGAGCAACAGTACTTACAATAATGGTTTATGAAATGGACAAAGTTCAACAATTATTTAAGACATTTTTTATGTTTATACGTTCTTTTTATAGATACAAATATTTAAGTAAATGCTCTATTTATAATAAACAGTATTAAACAACATTTACTGGCCTGAATTCCCAAGAAATTTTCATAGAAAATATACGTCGTCCAACATGAATCGAACCTGTATCCTATACGAAACTGTCAAATAGCCTGACATGCCTTAACCGACTGGGCCACAGAGGAGCGTTTGGTTAGCAAGGTTGATTTTACTGTTTTTAAACACAATTCTCCATGATTTTCTCTCATTCATTCATATCTACTCAAAGCATATCCAAATGTAAACAAATGAAGTCATACATTATGAAATGCACAAAATCTGACAATTATTTAAAAAATCTAAAAAGAACATATAAACATAAAAAATGTCTTAAATAATTGTCAGACTTTGTCCATTTCATAATGTGTGACGTCATTTGTTTACATTTGGATATGCATTGAACTTCAAATACAAGATTCTAAAATATATTCTTATCTTAGCCTCATCCAGTGCTGGGCTATAAAGAGCAGACAATCCTATGCAAATAGACTAGGGGATCAGTAAATGTTTTGGAAATTGAGCCAAATTGCCAATTTTGGGGATTTCTGAGCCAAGACAAAATTAAAGTGAATCTTTAGAGATATATTAAATTAAGATAACACGATATTTTTCATTTTTTTTATTATAAGATATATTAAATAATATTTTCTATTATGAATAAACAGAAAATTTAATGCAATTCTTTAGTGGTAGTGTTAATGATAAAAAAAATTACTGAGAATGTGGAAATTCTTTTTTCAAAATGTGTAAAAGACTTTAAAACAAAATAGTGTTCACCAGGGAGGCATTGTAAATGTCAGTTAATTCATTTTTTTCATATTTATAATCATTTTTCTACAATTGCTTTATATCATTTTATTTGTTAATATGATTAGTAAACATTTTTTTTTTAAATTTCTAAAATAAAACTTAAATTTTGTATATATTATTATATATGTATGTTATAATTGTGCTTCATATATAGCTATATACTTCCTTAGATATATTAAATAGAGCATCAAAAGTCATTTTTATAATAATATTAAAGGAAAAATAATATAAAAATTGTTTTTCATGAATTGAACTCTGGAATTGACAATGGACAAAATATTAGACAAAATCTATATTGAACAAGTCTGCCATACCAAATATGGAGCAAAAATGTCTTCCAGTTTGTTTTTCTGTTTCTTCTCATTAGTATTCAGAAGAGGAACCAGGAAATTAAGGTATTGCCAGCAGAAAAGTATTTTCTCATCATCTTGCTTGACCAAGGGGAAGTTAGTAATCTTCTCTGACAAGTGAGGAACAGTGAAAAATGAACTTTTTTGGCAATCAAAGGTCAAAAAGTTGAATGATGACTGATTATTCATGTGTAACTTGTGGAATACCAACTTACCCATTAGTAGAGATTTTTCTATCCTACACATTTAAGGAAAAATATTTGAGAACAATTTGAAGAATATTAAAAGAATTAATATTCAGTTGCCATGGTCATATTTTTCAGACTTGTTATTTACACAGCCTTGTGGGTAATGAATTATTCTCCATCCTGCAACCCATATCCCATAGAAAAAACATTGCTAGTATCTTACTACTCTATCACTCTTGCTATAGCAGATGTTAAGATGAGATACATTCCTTATTTCCATCAGCTCAGACACACACATCTAGGAGCTGCCATGCCATGTTCACAGTGGTAAACCATTCCCATTCCTTTCATGCTCCTTTGATTAGGAGCACGTTCCAATCAGACGGTTTCTTCTTCAAAGCTGTTGCCTTGTGGAACAGGCTCCTGAGAGGATGTTTTCCTGACAACTACAATCTTGGTTGCTTCAATCTACACATGCTTATAATTCATTCATCCTTCTCCTTCTTTACAACAATCTCACTCAGTAATCCTCTAACTTGGATGGACCTTGGGCCTTTTATAGGATAAACTAGCTATAAATTTTAGAAAAATTAAACTTTTAAAACTTCATTTAAAATGAATATTTGTCATGTTTCTATGGTATTCATTAGTTGAGTTGCAGTAAGATTTGGATTGGACTTAGAACTGTCCAAGATCTACACTGAGCTTGCATTCATATCCATATCCATGTTTACCCTTTTACTGATTGCAGATCCCAGAGGACATCATCACTCTCTTGCTTTATTTATAGAAACATTATTTGATTTTATTTCTTCCAGTCATTTTTAACAGCAATTTTAGGTCATTTTCCTATGTAGTTTATAACACTGATCATAAGAATTGTTATAATTTTTATATTTTTAACTACCTGGTACTGTTCGAAAATGTCTTCATTATTGTTTTTTCACTCACTTTTGCTTCCATAGTTTCATTGACCATTATAACTTCCAAAAGTATGTTCACATTATACATAAATAATACATATTGTTTGTATATAGAATATGAACCAACACATATTAGCTGTCAAGGTAACATGAAGAATGTTTTCTTCATCATAGAGCTGTTGATCATACTAAACCATAACAGGATGAAAGGATGTCTTTTTTGCAAAGTACTTTGTATTCTCTTTCTTGACTGGTGCCATTTCTTTTAAAAGATTATGTAGCAACTATAACAGTGAATTAAAAAAATGCAAGGAAGCTAATTTTGATATTTCTTTAAAATATAAATCAGTTAATCTAGTTTACTAACATCTCAGCCTTGTTATGCATTCAATGTGTTTCAGTAGTGCTAAGAGATTTCCATATGGATGTCATGCATAGCACCAAACCCATAAATAGTGTAAATAACTTCTCGATAAGATAGGTAAGAAAAGTGAGAAAAAGGACTATCAGTTTTATTAAGACAGAACAATCAGCCCAAGATGTGAAAATAAAAGCTTTTACAGAAATTTAACTATCTGGAAAATGTTTTAACAGACACTGGAACATGTGACACAAAAATAAGAAGTGAACCAAAACAATGAAAGTTGATTTCCAAAAACTAAACAAAACATTAAGAAACAGGAAGATTTTGTTAGAAAAAAAGGATAAAAATGTTGAGTTGAAATCCTCCTATATGAAAATGAATGCTGGACAATTTGCTCACAGGAGACAAAAGGCAACAGAGATGTAGTTCTAGAGAAGGACACTGAGAATATCATGGACTGAACATGTAACAAGGAAGTTTTCAGGAAAATGGGAATGAAAAGGACACTTAGACTTAGAATCAGAAATAGTTTGTTGAAATTTATGGGTTATGTAATGAAAAAAGAGAGTTTGGAGTATTTGACACTCACAGCAGATATTGAAGGGCAGTGGAAAACAGTAAGTAATCTACCTACCGAAATTGTGTAAATGGATGGCATAAGAGAGAGTGGGAGGTATAGTTAGAAGACAAACATTACCAAAAGGTACAAAGAATAGGAAGCTTTGGAGAGCCATGATCTGAAAGAACATAGCTTATAAGAGAAGAAAATATAGCAAATTGATTTACTATTGGCTTTATTTTGTTCAAATCCCTTTGAATTTAATCTTGAAAAATATTTTTCTTTTTGACTCTTTGTTTTTATATTTACTTCAGTTGCTTTAATTTAAAAAATTAAAAGATGCTCTGTTTCTGTTGCTTAAACATTTTAACAATGAATTCAATTCTGATGTATGTAATTATTTTTTATCTTTCAGGATCTCATCTAAATATATCAACTTTGGTCTGGTTAAGTCATAAAGGACAAAAATGCATCATATGAAACATTTTTCCCAATTTTCTTAAAATCAGAGTCTACATGAAAGCAATTGATTCATCCTCTATAAAAACAACACCCAAGTGAAATAAAATAGTTAGAATCAGCAGTATGACCTGATGTGTGCAAAATGTATTCAGAATTATATTCATTGAAAAAATACCAGTAACTGAATATTGGATCTTTTATGCGTGTGAGTTTTGAAAATATAACACGACCTTGAGAAAAAATATTAATTCAAGATGAGTTTTTCTACAATCTGGATAAAGAAACTTTTCACAATATTTCAATTTTTCCTCTTAAAAAAATCAGACACCAAAATGCATATATGATATCAGGAAGTTTGAGATTTAACAGAATTTTGTGCATTTCTTTGTAAATTTGAAGTCAAAATCCTCAATTATCCTTCAAAAGTTTTCTGAATTAAATTTTTCATAAATTCAAAATAAGAGTTACTTTATATTTTGACCTTGTTTATCAAATACAAAAAAAAAAATTCCCTTTTTTTTGTAAATTTTCACTTTCCTTTTTTGCTGAAAATATTTTCAATATACTTTATTTTGGATATTTTTTAAAAAATTTGGTTTTATGTACAGCTGTTCAGGTAACATTGATTTTTCCTGATCTTAAAATGCATTCACTTCTATATCATATAAAAACTGTCTTCACTTTTGTGTTACAGAAAAAATAATCTTCATATTTCTCTCTCAAACTGAAAGGTTGCTTTCTGAGTTACCAAAAGCTGAAGATTTTATGTCAAGAACATTCTTCCTATGCCAACTTGAATATTCTGTAATGTATGACAATTAAAAGAAGAGTTATTGCCCCTTATCTCTATATGCATGATTCACTTTAAATCACTGTACTCCTGTGTTTTTACCTACTTTCTGTATTTATATGCATTCTATTACATATTCTAATGTACTTGTGGTTACCTTTATGTGAAGATAAATTTCAAAGAGCCAACTGTACATAAAATTTGAAAAAAGCTGACATGTTCCTGAACAAAAATATAACTATCAGAAATCCATATTTCAGAAGTTGCTGTTTGTTTTCAGTGATATATGGGTGCTGATGCTTGATAATACAAAAACTATTGTTAGATACTCACAAGACAGAAAAAAGGATCCATTAGGATTGAAAAATATCCTAAGAAAATGAGCTAATCTATTTTGTACATGTAGCTAGCTTTGTCCCAATGTAAATAATAGATTTGTCCAATCTGTCTAAAGTATCAACACAACCACTACAGATAAAAGAACATTTAAAACAGTTCCTACTGCAGAGACCAGGAATCCATTCTCTGAAAAGCACTACTCAATTGCTTTAAGGTGGATAAAATAACAGATATGCTCTGATGTCAGATAATATTTGACACTTTCTTTCATCTATATAATAAATGCTACTGCCAGTGTGTTATGCTTTTTCAATCAAAGGAACACAACTCTCAATAGCTCATCTCTTTCTGCTATATAATAAATGCCAATGTCACTGTGTCACACTTTTTTAATTAAAAAGACACAACTCTCTAAATTTCTATAGCTAATGTTACAGAAATTTTGGATTCCTAAGTTTTCATTATTATGTAATATTTTATTTTGCAAGACCGATTCCTGGTCTTGTCTCATTGGTCCAAACAATTTCAACAATAAATGGATTTAAAAATTCATCTAGGCAAAGGCAAAAAATGAAGTATTTAAACATAAGATGTGTTTTAAAATTAAGTTTTAATATGGGTAAGAGAAAGAGGGAAAGAGAGATATGTATGTCTAGAGAAAGATATATGGGGGGAGTAATATAGGGAGGGAACAGTTGTGTATGAGAGCAGACAGGTTAACCTCTTTTCACCGGATGTGAGAAGTAAGGTATATAAATGTGTGTGTTATTTCTGTGCATGTATACATAAATACTAGATGCACATGCATAGTGTCATAGTTACCAATATGGAAAGTAGGATTAGTGTGCCAAGTTCAAATTCTATTCATGGTTCACTTTTGCACAAAAATCTTTTAAAAGGTAAGGTATAACAGCTGGACAAACTAGGCTCTTTAGCTTTGGTTGGAAACCAGTCAAGGAGAACAAAATTCCTCTGTTTTTGTTTCTAATGATATTTTCCTGTTTTTTAATAATTTGTTTAACTTTTGGAAAACATTCTTTACTTTATTATCTGAGAGTTGACATTTATTGAGAAAGTAAAATGGTTTCTCAATTGCCTTTTCCACAATTTGGAATTCAGAATTTTCTTTCTCTTGGAATGCTTGCCAGGCAAAATCAGAGAATCCTGTCTATCCTGAAATTTAACTCATAGCTTGGAGAAAAAAAAATGGATCCATGCCTTTCTCAAAGGCCAAGGTGACAAAGTGAATACAACAGACTAGACTAAGATTTGAACTCAGATTGCTGATTCTATTTTCCATGTCAATAACCATTATCCCATCCTGTACTTCTTTTCTTAGATTAAAAGTAAAGCATTAAATGATATCTCAGGATCACTAAATACAATGTTTATATCAGGTGCAAAAATGTATATTTCAGGTGCAAAAGTTACTTTTCATTTTAAAACTAGTGAGTAATACAGGAATATCCTAATATGTTAGCTTACAGACATATCATATTGAAAGACTAGTTCTCATACAATCACCAAAGTCTGGTAAGTATCTAGATGGGTGACTGCTTGGGGATGCCAGGTGCAGTAAGCTTGGAAATGTGGATGGTATAACAGATAGTGGCATAGAATTGAATTCCAATTCAAGTCAGGTTCATTATATTCACTCATGCACAAATACCATTTGTAAAGGTATGAATCCACCTGTCTTATTTCCAGCTATGGGTCAATTAGTAGAACTTGTACCAGTAAATCATTATTATATCCAAAAAATTCTTAGTTTGAAAATACTTTCTGGTTTTAAATGACCTGCCAAATGTTGAGAAGGTGTAAAACAAGTCCATCAATCAATCCTAAAATGTGGTTTCAACTGGATCAGCCAAATTCAATGACACTCCTTCATCAAATATTCAATGGAAGACTAATTTTATTTGGATCAGAAATTAACTAGCTGCCATATTTACCACATCTGATTGATTCAGATATTTTCCTTTGAAATTATCTTAAAGAGCATATGTAAATAAGCATCCGACACTCCAAGTCCTGAAGAATATAATTCTACCAGAAATTAGAACAATACATTACAAGCTGTCATGGGACAATGCCAAGAAACAGTTGAACTCTGTGAAGCTAAAAATGGAATTTGCAAGATGGTTTATTCCAGAAGTAGTTCAAAATTTCCAGCGTCCAAAAGAAATATCGCTGAAAGGGGAAATTTCTTTTGCTTGTCATAAGTCATTTAAATTTTAAAATTGGAAATGGCTTTTGCACTACCCTGTATATTTTAATACATATTTGTGAGTACATATATATGGTGAATGCAATCCAACTAACATCAAATAAAGGTGGACAATTGATTTTTAATATGGTATATTAAACTAATACTAAATAAAACTTTATCCCAGAAGATACAGGAAAAAATTAAGAATATTTGAGCTAAAAAAAACCAGCAAAGATGATGGCAGCTATCTGAAAAAAGTATGAATTAATAAAAATACTTATCTCAGAACTTTAGGAATCGCATATCAAAAAACTAAACTAGATAAAGGAAAACTCTGACTTTAAGAGAAATGGTCTCTACCATCCGATTGTTTGTGAAGCTGCAAAGTTTGGTTCAGTTTTTAACATTAGAATGTAGAAAGAGAATTTAGATTTAACTTACTTTCATTTATTCATTTTTATAAGAGGAGGAAGTAAATGTAGATTACGAGGATATGTAGGATAGATAATGGTTGACACTAGACGTGAAGAAATTAAGATTGTAGTTGTCAAGGAAGCATTCTCTTGGAAGTCTGTCCCACAAAGTAACCACTCTGGCAAAGAAACTGTCCGAGTGTAACATCCTAGAATACAAAATGACTGAAGATGATTTGACACAGTGTATGTGGAATAGCAGGTCCTAGCTTGAAAGGTCTGAACTAGTAGAATCTTAAAATGTAGCTTGTCTGAATATTTGCCATGAAAACAGTGATGGAATAGCAATAGGATTTGGGATAATTTGTCCATTGGAAAGAGGCTGTAGGGCAGGAATTAAGTCATCTCCCAAAAGACCATGTGAGTTGTTTTGAACTCTTTCAAGGCTATATAGAGAGAATTGAGCAGCTCCAGCTCACATACGGTAGTAATACTCCATTTTTGGTCTAATCTGATTGTATTATGGCAGCTTGTCATGTTAGCATGTATTTTATCTTGTCAAAATTGGCTTCTTTTCATTTATTGATTCTATAACTGAAGATAAAAATACAAAGCAACAATTTCAGAATATTTTGATTTCTTTTTCAATTTCAAGAAATAGTTTAAAATGTGTTTCAAACATAAAATGTGAAGTTTATAGTGAATATTCTGTGGATAAATTGTGTCAAAAGTAGTTTACAAAGTTTTGTAGTGGATCTGAAGTTGATATCAATCAAATGAAGACATGAGAAAAATGAACATTAAAAGATGCAAGAAAAAGCCAACACACAAGATCCAAAAATCATTTTCACTAGCTAGCCTTTTATCACTTTGATGTATTGCATTAACATAAATTAGGGGTTAAAAAAAAAAACAACTACTTGACCGTATTTTCCATGTTCGATTTGCTACTTAAATGTTATAAACATATTCTGTTTTTGAAACAAATTATGATGAGCAATGAAAAATGGATTATTTAATACAATTTGCAATGAAAGAGATGGTAGGGTAAGCAAAATGAATTACTACTAATCATACCAAAGTTTGGTCTTCATCCAAAGAAAGTGATGCTGTGTATATGGTGGGACTGGAAGGGAGTTCTCTCCTATGATCTCCTCCCAGAGAACCAGACAATTCATTCAAATAAGTACTGTTCCCAATGAGATCAATTGAAAGTAGCAATCAATGAAAAGTGTTCGGCTAGAATTAGTTAACGGAAAGGGCACAATATTCCCACAATATAATTGCATGTTTCTTTGCAGGTCAGGAAAAAAATGTTAATGCTTGGCTGGGAAGTTTTCACTCATTTGCAATTTTCACCAGATACTTCAGCCTCAAGTAACCAGAGATTCTTTACAGAATTCTCTTAATATAAAAAATGATCCAGTTCTATGAAATACTTCAAAAGGCATCGAGAGAAGTTCATTGGTGAGAAAAATAAATAAAAACATTCTGTGAGGATGGAATTAAGAAGTTGGCAGAACTATTCCAGAAGATAGTGGTAATGTTTCAATAAAGTTAATGTAAAAAAAAAAAAAAAATTTTATTTTAACTTAATAAATTATGAAGTCAGTTAACTTTTTGGTGCTTCTCAACACTTGCCAAATTCAGGATAACAAAAAGGTACGAAAACACCAAAATGTTTTTATGGCTTTATTTCTGATGAAAAGAAAATCTAAGATTAGCAGATTCTCTTACAGAATGAGTTTTATCTGATATGATAAATTGATTTCTGCTTGAAAAATGCAATATCTATTTTTCAATATGTTTAATCAATTTTATTTTTAAAAGCAGAATTTTACTTTTTAAACCTTTTTCTAAATTACACATCTGTACAGATAAACCTTCATTAAAACAACTTAAATGGAAGATGATTTTTTTCTCATTTAATTTCTAATTGAGGTCAGATGTGCTTAAAGAATAAAATTAATTTTTCTCACAGAAAAGGCCAAAAACAGTTCATCTTACACTGGTCTTAATAGTTATTCAATGGAGTTTTCAGCTAATTTGCACCTGCAAATCTTAAATGATATTGTTTGTAACACAAGTTCAAAGGAAAAGTTCTTAATCAAAATCAAAAGAAGAAAAACTTCATTTTTTTTTTATTGAGTTGAGAAATGAATATTTAAATAAGTGATTATGTCATAGATCATAACATCAATTTAAAGTAATTAGACAATGATTATTAAATTGTTCTCAAGGTTAAAACCTCTGACCAGAAAAAAGCATTACTGTTCTACTGAAAATAAGTTAATGAAATCACAGATAGAAAGGATTTGTACTTTTCTCAAACTGTAAAAGACACAATCACACCTACTCATATATATATATATATATGCACCTGCATGTGTCTATATATTTCTTATTACTGTAAATGTTATTATTTTAGCATGCATTTTCAGCTGACATGCATTTTTTTAATTTTCTTAGATAGTGAAACTGATGACAACCAGCCTAGATCATGAAATCCTTATATATATATATATATATATATATATATATATATATATATATTGAAAATTATAACAAACTGAAAACTTTCTGGTGACGTGTTTCTTGTTTCCAGTTTGTCATATTTTTCTAAGCATTGTTTGTTGATATATAAAATAATACAAAATTATATATTGTTATATCATAGCATTTATATACATTAGATGATTCCTTTTTTGTTAAAAACATGTTGCAAACTTTATCAACTATTATATGAGTGCCACCATTGTCTTTGGTTAATTTAAATATATGATAAGTTAATTAATTAACCTAATTAACAAAATCTCTCATTTATAGCATTGTTATACAGTCATCAAATATTTTCCTTTAATTTTGATGATGCTTTTCTACCTTTCAGATAAATTTAATCATAATAGAACAATTCTAGTTTTGATATGTAGAATTTTTCAACATCTTAAATTTGTTACAAGAAGTGAAATAAGTGAAGTTAGCAGGTCGAGAGAATATATTGCATATAAAAGGACTTTTCCTCATACTTCTTGATCATATATTTAATGATTTGTCTAATTTTCAAACTAACTTTTCACCCATTATAAGATGCAACAGTGACTGATGGAAGCAGTTGTGGGAGGTGTAAAAGGAGGAGGTATGAAGTGCAGTTTATGAGGATGTGTAGAAAAAATTACAGATAACCCCAGATGTAAAAAGGTTAAGATTGTAGTGATCAGAGTTAACTAATTTACTGATTTGTATTTTACTGCTTATCAACCCTTTGTGGATTATTTAAAGTTGAAACATATTGTTGTAATCTAGAGAAGGTTATTGAATAGAATAATCAAATAAAGGTTGGTAATGAACAATAATACTTAGTACAAGAACAACACTTATAAGATTTGCCAGCAGCATATAGAAGAAGTAGTCAACTGCTAGAAGTGAGTCAAGTGAATTTCACAATGAATCTCCAACTGCTGACCAACGTATAGTATTTACTACTGTATTTATGTGAATAGGGACATACCCATTATCATCTGTAGGTATGCTGCAGCACATATTTTGGATAGCAAGAATGATTCTTTTTCTGTGAGTGAATATTGCTTTAGCAATTTTTTGAGAATAACAATGATTTATATACATAGTATTTAACCCATAGCTGGTGGGAGAAGATGGAATAATACTTTTCCTCATGGTATTTATGCATAAGTGGATGAAATGAATTCAAACTTGTCTGATTTTTCATTCCAGGCTGTGATCCATTATACCACACACACATATAGTGATCAAGGAAGCATCCTCTCAGGAGTCTGTTCCACAAACTAGCACTTCTTGGGAAAAAGCTGTCCAAATGTAACTTCCTTCGTGTCAATGGTATACCAAGAGAATGGTGATGATTCATCCTCGTGTACAGGGCTTGACAGATTTTAGTTGTGAAGATCTGAACTAATACTGCCTTTACAAATTGAAGATGCATGTTATGCAGGAAAATTATCAATCAATTTCTTCACTAAAACAAATTAATTACTCACTCTAACATGATTTCAGAAATTTCTAGTAGAGAACTTTAAAGTCCACAAAAATACAGGGAAGAATATTTTCATCAGTTGATTACATCTATTTTGAAAGCTATTATGGTTCTAATCATGACTCACTTCATTTTGGATTATCTAAATAAATCAATTTTTTATCACTAGAAACTATCTTGTACAAAAATAACTTTTCTATGTCTGACAAGAAGAGAAATACAATAGTTTGTACCAATTCTCCTTTCAATAAATTCACATGGAACCTATTTTTGAAGTTTCTGAATTTTTCAATGTCTTTAAATGATGTGTTGCACCAGGAATAAAAAGCTGATTAAAGATAACCTTAATAATTCTCAAATATTACAGAAAAGATGACACTAGGAACCTTTGTAGCAACCTATATATATATATATATATATTATAAAGAGAGAGTGACACTTCCTTCAATCTTATATATAATTGTATGTACTAACAATACCTGTGAAAATGACACGGTTTTCCTATTTGAATTATCTACAGAATGATAATTCTTAATTTGATGAGTGACTAAGCATGCAAATTCCAAGTTACACAACTTATGGAAATTACATATATTGTATCTTTAAATATTTGAGCTTAACAAATTTAGGAAAATGTTATTATAACAACCATAAATATGAATGCAAGTCATTATTTAAGTAAAAATATATATATATATATATATATATAATGTTTTATCAAAATTATTTTTACAAAAATTTTGTGGGGGGGGGTCCTCACACCAAATTAGAACAAAAGCCCATGTAAATATATGACCACAAATCCTTCATTTTTCAGTTTTTAAGATTAAAGAAAGTTTACAGTTGATGGTATGTGTGTGTAGAAGCAAGCAGAGGAGATTTTGAACATTTGTTATGAGTTGGTGTATTAAAGGACAGTGATGAACTTTTGGACATATGTTTATATGGACATCGTATGCTGTTTTGGTGTCAGGAACCCACCCCCAAAGTTGTTAAAAGTATTTTTGATACACCATATATATATACATATATAATGTTTTTGGACAGCATGTCATTATTGAGACATGTTATTAAAGACTACGGAAATTTTCCATTTAATAATTATTCTTTTGGGTTTTTTCTTTCTTGCAAGTTTTTTTTTTATATTTGGGTCTAAGCTGTTGAAAAATGACCCCAGTCATTGGTGTTTTGCTGAGTGCTTTTGTTTGTCATCAACTGTCATCATGGCTGTATGTTTTGCTTTGAATTTCGTTGCTTTTTATTCTTATAGATCATCTTTTTTTATTAAGTATCAGACATTGTGATAATAGATCTGCCAAGAAAAATGAAATTTTGTAAGAACCTAACATAAATTTACTATGTAAGATCTAGCAATTAAACCATTTTCTATACACTTCCAACTTAGTAAATTGCGTTCTCTTTTAATTAGAGTAACATTTTTAAATCACCTCAGATCAATGAAGTACTAAAGAATAAAATGTGTGACACAAAAAGTTTTTGACTTTGTCAAAATATATATTTTTGGTACTTTATATATATAAATATATATATATATATATATATATATATATATATATATTATATATATATATATATATATATATATATAGATGTGTATATATATATATATATATATATATAGATGTGTATATATATATATATATATATATATATATATATATATATATATATATATATATATATATATATATATATATATATATATATATATATATATATATATATATATATATATATATATATATATATATATATATATATATATATATATATATATATATATATAATATATAGAAGAATATATGGAAATATATATATATATATATATATATATATATATATATTTATTAAAATATATATATATATATATAGTGTATATATATAAAAATGTGTATATATATATATATATATATAGATGTATGTATATATATATATATATATATATATATTAAAAAAGAATATGGAAAATGAAGTATATATATTTTTAAAAAAACCAAAAACGTTTGCAGTTTCTCTCAATATAGAACTACTATAACATCTTCCCTTGATTGATATATATATATATATATATATATATATATATATATATATATGAAAGTAACTACGGTCATAGAAATCAGTTTCATGTCTCAAGTGATTGTTTCATGTTAATGTAGTGTTAATTCCTGTGTCTAAAATGTCTATATCTACAACTACTGTAGCTTCAATAGTGAACATTCTTTCCCCATAAATATAGTCAATTTTAAATAATTATATATATAAGATACATTGACATAAATGTTTAAAAGGAAGATATGCTAAACAATCTTTACAACTGAATGCTAAAATGTAAGCTGAGTGTTCAAGGAAAAATATGAGAAGAAGCCATGTCTGGATACAGGAAAATTGCTTTTACAAATGACATTGATGATGAAGAAAGAAAGAATTCTTGTTTTAGTGTTTATTGAGTTTGCATGATGAAGGGAACTGCAATAGAATTAGTAAGTTTAAATATAGTTGTTCAGAGAGAAAATCTATTTTCAATCTTAGTGTTAAAATCATGAGTGCCTTAAGTCCAATTTTATAAACCTACAAACCAAGATGATGGGAAATGCATTAATAAGTACCAAAGAAATTTAATAATAGCAGTCGATGTTCAACAGGAAAATAGATCTGAGACTTAATAATTTATAGATCCAAGAGACCACTACTACAACGAACTGTGCCAGGAAGAACTTTCTGCTTCACTTATTCCATTCACCTAATGGCATGTGGTTATCTAGATAGTGGCAAAGCTTCAACCTTTACAGTGGTTTTAGTGTACTTGAGTGTTCTTGTTGCTAAAAACCAGTTTATATGCTCTTAGGCAAATATTTGTTCAGATTTATTACAAGCTGAATGTTACCCCTCCCCATTATCATAAAGCTGTGATCTTGAACAATTCTTAATACTTGTCAATAAATTAATAAATGGTTTTCAAATTTGTAACTACCCTGGAGTTTCAAACAGATAGGCCAGGATGATTATTCTTTTGGGGAGAAAAACCCACCTGAAACATACTTATTCCATCTTCCTCTTTTATTAAATATTCAGGAATTTTATTATTTCCCCCCACTCTTTAATTTAGGCTGTGAGCATTGGGGACAAAGAGTTTCATTAATGGAAATTACAAAAAATTCTTTAAAAATTCCAGCCACCCCTTTTATTCTGACCAGCTCATCTATTTGAAACTCAAGTGTACATAGATCTATTTTCAAGATATTCCAAATGTAAATGTTTATATTTATTAATAAAAAAAAGTTCAAACAAAAAAATAATGTAATCTGATATTATTTTAGTTAGACATACACTACAGTTCAAAAGTTTGAAGCAATCCCCAGAATTAGCATTGAATGAAGTTGACAGGAGAGTAAAACCTTTCTAAAAAAATCAAAAAGAGCTCTTACAGTCATTAAAAAAAGAATGGAATGAATTATCAAACTTATACTTTGAGAAACTTCTGCAACAAATGCCAAAGATTTTTACTGTAATCAAGGCTAAAGGAGGATAATTTGATGAGAGCAAAATTTAATCATAAAACACTTATCTTCTTTTTGTCATAAAAAAAAATAATGGCTCACTTTTTTTAGCCATGTATAATAATTTTCTCTAATTTAAAGTACAAATCAACTACTGGCCTCAAACTTTTGAACTGTGGTGTATATTAATTTATATTATTATTTAATATTTTTATTGAGGGTTCAGTAGACATTATTATTGATTTTTAATTAATATTGATTTCTTAATTTCAGTTAGTTTCTATTGAAACTGTTCAAATAATCATTCTATGGTAGTTAATTGAGAGAATGGATTGGAAACAAAGGAAACTCATCTTACCATGACAGCTGCTCTACCATTTTAGCTCCAAGAGTCAATGGTTATAACCAAATAGACTTATTTCTTATATACACCTGAATGCTTCTTGCCACCATATTGGATTTTCTGTTTTGTATACACTTGTATTATGAGTATTAATATTATCTTTGGGTTTGTAAGGGGCTGTAGAAAAGTAATACATTTCCTAGCTGGCCTTGTCATTTCTCATCACTAACGTTTTCCCATTCTCTTTCACTCTCAGTAACTTCTTGCATCTTAGTGGCATTGTCACCTTTCTTGGAGGTGAAATGATTAAAAAGGAAAATTCTCATATTGCAGAGAATGTGGGACAATTTCACAGATGAAGAGAAGACTTGAAACAATAAAGATTGTTTTTTTTTTTTGTTTTTTTTTTAAGCATTTCACCCAGAAAGCTGAGAATATCATGGATAGTTATATAAAGGAAGAACAAATTTTAAGGAAAATGGAAAGAAAAAAGACACTTTTAGCTAAAACTATAGTTGAAATGTTTGAGACACATTATGAGGAAAGAGGACTTGGAGAATTTGATACTCTCAGTACATACTGACAGCAAGAGGATCAGAAGGAAATAAGTAATCCAATAAGCTTTTTTGTTCTATATTTTTTACAATGATGTTCACCTTCTACAAGGCCCAAAAGCCACTCAAGGTAGAGGGTTTACAAACCTTGTGTAAATCTATAACAGAACAGGGACTTGGAAGGATAGTAAAAAAAATCACTGAAAGTTGCAAAGAATAGCAAGTTGTGGAAATCCATGATCAGCCATGTCATATAGAAATATGGCAAATAAAAGAAAATTTTTGGATCTTAATTTAGTTGTTTTTCCAATGCAACTTGTTAAACCATCATTCTACAGCCTTTAGTAAATAGTATAGACTAGAAATATGGAGAAGAGAATATCTTTCCAAAGATATAAGATGAAAAACCAAGTCTCTTGTCAAAATGGATTAGATTTCTACAATTACAATAAAATTATTTTAATGAATGAGAAAATATGTAATGTCTTTAATTAATTTTATACCATAAATTGTTTCATCAATACAAAATTAAACTGCATTAACTTTCAAATTAATCAGTGTGCCCTAATGAAGCTGAAGCAAGTCTAATGAAACTGTAATTATCAAATCATTTGAAACTTTTCTTGCTAGAAATATAGATTGTGTTTTTATGTATATAAAAATTTTATATCTTATAGAAGTAGCATGTCTATAAATAGTTATATGTAGGAAAAAGTTTTTTAGGAAAATGTATTTAAAAATATTAGAATTAAGCTTATTTTTCTTTTTAATGTACAATATATTTTAATAATTACAAGTGGCTTTTTATAATATAAGGAGGAAATGTCTATAAAGTAAACTAAGATCAATAACTTATACATATAGACAGAGAGCTTCTGGATTATTAGGTTATAATAACTAAGGAATTATATTATTAAGCAATGTTCACAGAAATGTAATTTTTAATTTTAAGGAAATAATTACAGATTTAAAAAGGAAAACAATCAGAATCTTAATATTATTAGAAACAGAAAAAATGTCAGGATTAGATGATGTTAATAGAGAAAACTATTGTAATTACTAATTAAGCTTAATTGCTGAATTCGTTCTGTTTTGAAATTTGATTTTGCAGATTTGCATTTAAACTGAGTTTTACTAAAAAGACGTCTAGAATGAATGGAAATTTTGAAAAGTCAATAAATAAAATATTTCCATATATTTACACATATATATAGGTATTGCTACAATGAAAGATGCATCCCAGAAGAAATAAAACAAAAATTATTAGAAACCCAAAATAGTGTAAGGAACTGCTAAAATTCATCCTTTTATATGGCAGTAAATGCTACACAATTTCATCCTTCTATATGGCAGTAAATGCTAAACAATTTCATTCTTCTATATGGCAGTGAATGCTGGGTAATTTCTTCCTTCTATATGGCAGTGAATGCTAGACAATTTCATTCTTCTATATGGCAGTGAATGCTAAACAATTTCATCCTTCTATATGGCAGTGAATGCTAGACAATTTCATTCTTCTATATGGCAGTGAATGCTGAATATGCTGAATGGACAATTTCATCCTTCTATGGCAGTGAATGCTAGACAATTTCATCCTTCTATATGGCAGTGAATGCTAGACAATTTCATTCTTCTATATGGCAGTGAATGCTGGGTAATTTCTTCCTTCTATATGGCAGTGAATGCTAGACAATTTCATCCTTCTATATGGCAGTGAATGCTAGACAATTTCATCCTTCTATATGGCAGTGAATGCTAGACAATTTCATCCTTCTACATGGCAGTAAATGCTAGACAATTTCATTCTTCTATATGGCAGTGAATGCTAGACAATTTCATTCTTCTATATGGCAGTGAATGCTGGGTAATTTCTTCCTTCTATATGGCAGTGAATGCTAGACAATTTCATCCTTCTATATGGCAGTGAATGCTAAACAATTTCATTCTTCTATATGGCAGTGAATGCTAGACAATTTCATCCTTCTATATGGCAGTGAATGCTAGACAATTTCATTCTTCTATATGGCAGTGAATGCTGGGTAATTTCTTCCTTCTATATGGCAGTGAATGCTAGACAATTTCATTCTTCTATATGGCAGTGAATGCTGGGTAATTTCTTCCTTCTATATGGCAGTGAATGCTAGACAATTTCATCCTTCTATATGGCAGTGAATGCTAGACAATTTCATCCTTCTATATGGCAGTGAATGCTAGACAATTTCATTCTTCTATATGGCAGTGAATGCCAGACAATTTCATCCTTCGATATGGCAGTGAATGCTGGATAATTTCTACCTCTGATATACCAGTGAATGTTAGACAATTTTATCCTTCTATATGGCAGTGAATCCTGGACAATTTTTTGTAGATGAGTAGGTGACATGAAGTAACAAGAAAATGAGAACAAAAAGGACATTTTGCATATATTTACAATCAGAAAGAGACAACTGTAATTTCTAGGTCACTTAATGAAGAGGACACGGAAAATTTGACACTCACAGAATATATTTAGGCTAAGAAATTGCTGAGGTAAACAATCTACAACTTACCTAATGAGATTGTGCAAATGGCTGATAGAAGAGTGAGTGGGAAGGGCAGTAAGGGGATGAATGCTTGTGAGAGCTACAAAGGTCTTGAAGCTTTGGAGAACAATGATTGCTCACATGCTGAATGGCCATGGTATATATAAAAAGAAACTATTAAACATATTTACATTGTGTTAAATTTATTGTTTTATACATTACACATATGTCTGGCTTTGTGAAAGAAATTTTAATTCATAACCCAAATTGATTTATATGTTGTTTGTTTCAGAGAGTGTCAATTATTTGTTTACTTTGGGTGAAAGAGAAATATGTATGTTTGCTTATTGAAAATTCTTGGGTGTAAGATATAAGAAAGTTGGCATTAAAATGAAGGTTATATAATTCTTTGAAAACATGCAATTTTTGAAAGTATACATGGTTGTCAGATAAAAAAGAACAGCCCAACATGAAAATTACAAATAAGAGTCTTTACACCTTTTTTTTTAGAGAGTTAAACTAATAAAACTGAACAGCAAAAATAAAACAATTCCAATAATTTAAATATATGGGTAGCTTTTTTACAGAAGATGGAAAGTTTGACAGGGAAATCTGAAGGCACATTTAGATAGTGAAAGATAACTTCTCAAAACTAAACAAAATATTTTAAAAAAAATTCATTAGAAACAAAGAAAAGACTACAAAACTGTTATGTATTATCAGTATGGCAATGAATGCTGGAAAATCTCCTCACAGATGAAGAAGCAACAAAAACCTGGTTCTACAGAAGGATACTGAGAATACCATAAACCATGCATGTGAGCAACAAGAAACATGGAAATAAAAAGGAGATTTCTATTTAACATCAGAAAGAGAGAAATGAAATTTCTAGTGTACATAATGAGGAAAGAGAAACCGAATGCAAGAAGGATAGAGGAAAACAATGCATAACCTACCTAGTGAGCTTGAGTAAATGGATGGGAGAACAAGATTTAGAAATGATGACAAAAGACTGGTAGTTGTGGAGAACCATGATTGCTAAGATGCTGAATGGACAGCATAAAGAAGAAGAAACTGTTTTGTGCAGAATGGAGTTAAAACTGAAGTATAAAAGTAAAAGATAAAAACTGTCACCTGAAAAAACTTGTAGATCTTCATAAAAGAAATATTAGGTTTTAAATATTCTTTACAAATACTTGGTTACTGAGACTGCCAACTGTCGCATGATGGCTAGTATGCTTGTCAATATGGTGGACTTAACCAGATGAGGCTAAACTTAGTAAATGACTATTAATTTCAAATGTTTATTAAATAGTTATCACTGAAGAATATAGATGCAATCATGTAGAAACCCATAGAAAATTATTTGATTTTAATGAAAGCTTAAATGTCTTTAGACTTAGCCTTTACACCTTTTTCTTGGAGAGAGTTAAACTAATAAAAACTGAACAGCAAAAATATTTTTGTTTTTGTCTCTCTCTCTCTCTCCCAAAATTGCAACAGCAGCACCAAAGTAAAAAAAAAAATTGTTTTAGACAAAAGAATGTTTCACATTGCCAGAATGAAGTAGACAGACAATTATAAAATATTCGGATGAGTACGAGTCAAATAAGACTCACATTTACTTATCAATTACTTTGAGTTCAGATAAAATTTCATGTCTCTTTTATTATTGTTCCAAATCAATACATATAGTGGCTTGAGTGGCTTCATTTAAGTGAAATGATCTGCTACTATAACAATCATATATCTACTGTTGTATTTTTACAAAATATATATGTTGAAATATAGATATCTTTGTGTGAGGGGGTACTGAAAAGTTCTCTCTTGATTGATTAATTGACTTGTTTTTTTACGGATTTGAAAATTCCCTAAACAAAATAATCTGGATTTATTTTAGAATTCATTCTTAGCTGCCTAACAAAATTTTCAGCACCCCCTGGTATATCAGATATTTACTGTAATTTCAAATCAATACATTTATTGGCTTGAGAGACATGAAGAAAGGTATAACAATCATATAACTGCTATTGTATTTTTACTATATATATATATATATATATATATATATATACATATTTGTCTGTGATGGTGCTGAAAAGTTCTCTAAACAACCAACTTCAGAAAATCTGACCGAATGACCAAATATTAGAATTTATTTGGGAATTACTTCTAAATTAGGTAAGGAACTTTTTAGTAGCAGATATCTGTTATTTTTCTGAAAAAATACATGAAGCTATAATATACATTACCCGTTAGACTAACATCCACATCTTGATTGTTATGCTCATAATGTTTTGGTTATTGCACTGTCAAGACTTTTTTAAGTATGTGTTGTTGAATTGGAATTCTTGGAATCTTGAAAAAAAAACATCTTTATTTAATCTACAGGTTTTGTAGATTGATTTCATTCCACATTTAATTCTTTGGGGATATTTCATACCAATCTTATTCATCTGTACTTTACTTGTTCATTTCTTCCAGAGAACCAGGGTATGTAGTATTTCAACTCTACCTGATACATGGATTGAACTCACAACCTCTAAGGAACCGGATATGTTTTATCCAAAAATTAAAAAAAAAGACTCTTCTGATTTTCCTATTTATTTTCACTTTTTGATGAAAGCTCCACAAAAAACTCAGAATCGTTAAAGCCAACTTATAAATTTTCTTATGCTAGTAAGAAGATCAATCATGTATGCAAGGAGATGCATTTGTTTTAAATTTGGAAACATGTCTGTGCATATTACAACTTAAAAGTTACATTGCTGATAGACTTTAGCAAAGATTCTTGCTTTTGTTTTGCAATCAAAATGCAGTCACATCTTTGAAAATTTGCTACTTGATGAAAAATACTTAAAATGATTTTCTTTCATTAATTTCTACTTGCAAATGTTTCCTTTGTTCATTCTCATCAGTTGTCTTTTGTATTTCTGATTAGCAAAAAGGTTAAATAAGATGCATTGGAGTTTTTTTCAGGGGAAGTAATCAAATCACTAATCTTAATGTATTTTTATTTAAATTCTTTTAAAGTTTTTTTTTTTTCAAGGGTTACCATCAATTCAACTTAATTGGGAAAATGAGCATTATCAAATGTCAAAAAGCTTGGCTCCAAGTGAATACAAAGATTATTTGAAAAGGCCAAATTTATCTTTTTCCTAAGTTTTCAAGAGAAAATTCATTCTTGTGATATCTTTAACATCCTGACATTTTCTTCATACATGTAGGTGGAGATCTAACCCTAACAATTTCAGTTTTAATCTTTGTGAGTTGAAATAATGCATTGCCATCTCTAAGAAAGATAGCAGTCCTATTTACTGAAAGATTGTTCTGAATTTTCTGGGGTGAGGAATTGTTTATACTACAACTAATATCCTTGTCTTTGTTGTTATTATCACATTTCAGCCACTGTTCCTACCATTGAGCCTTTTTCAGCTGTCTAAAAGTTACAAAGATTGACAGACATCTGAATATATCTGTTATAATAGCAACATTGATGAGGATATTAGTCTGAATGTAAATTATATTTAAACTGGATACAGAGAATAAAAATGATTTTCTTCAGTGAAGAGATACCACAGTAAACTTCCATTGACATGATTCTGTATAATTTCATAAACTAAATGTTTTACCATTCAGTCATTTAACAGGGTCAAGCTGCAAATTTTAGATGATGAAGATGTTGGTTATTCACATTAATTTTTACTAATTTTTTTTTCCTAATGTGTTTTTCTTTTACTTGTATCATTGAGCTGTCTGTCAAAGAACACATTTTTTTTCAGCTTTTCAATCATATTTTAATTTTCCAACTTAATGAAGTTTCATTAGAAAAATAATTACAAAAATGATTGACAAAAAAAAGTACTAACCATTAACATTGGCAATTATCCTTGCATGAATTCAAGAACTATTTTCAGAAAACTTGAGTAGGTCACTTTAACGAGGAGACAAGTTCAAGTATGGCAGAGGGGATAAAGGGAAGTGACTCTGATGGTCAATTCATCTTCAATCAGAAAATTAACCCAATCATTGTCTGTCTCTATAAAAAGATAATGTTTCAAGGCAGATTTCTTTTGACACTTTGACTATTCCTACTCTGCAAATGCATTGAGTACTAAACTTGGACACCGGCGTCTCAGCTCACAACTCTTGAACAATGATAATTATTTTGCAGATGTTTTTGTCCTTTTCCAGCTTCTCTGATATTGCAGATGACGCAGCATGATTTTTTTCTTGTGAGTAAATAAAATCATTTCTTCAGGTTTTACTAAATATTCACTCATGACATAGTTCAGGAGGCACTCAAGCTAGAGGATTACTGAATAAGGTTGCTGCATGAATGTAAGAGGAGGAAGTAAGTGCCGACTGTGAGGATATGTAGGATAGATAATAATTGACTTTAGACTCAAAAAGTTTAAGAATTTAGTGATTGGGGAAGTATCCTCTCAGGAGTTTGTTCACCAAAGTAGCAGTTCTTGAGAAGAAGCTGTATGAATAGAACTTCTTTCTTACCAATGGAATACAAAGGAAATGAGGGTGATTCAACCCTGTGTATGCAGCATGGCATGTTGTATCTATAAAAATATGAACTGGTGGAACTAACTAAATTGATGAATACAGGATAGAGATGAGTTGTGACAAGTCTTCAGTGATGTGTTCTAGTTACATTGCTAGTTTCAGAATTTATGCACCATACTTGCTCCACCAATAACTTAATCTGGTTCAGAAGATAACAGTCCCTCACCTTGATCATCACACCAAGTGGATTATCAAAAGACAAACTAAATGTGGTAGTTAATTTTAATGGTTATTCAAGCCAATCAAGAAACTTCACATGTATCTTTCATTCTTATAAGGCCTAAGCTTAATTTGAGCAACAAAACATCCATCATTACACTGCTAGTAATAATATCTTTTGAATAAATAATATTATTATTGAATCAATCAAAGTAGAAGTGACTGTCTGAGGCAAAATTATAGCCTATGGTCATGAGTATTGGAGATAAAATTAGCCTTAAATTTGCATATAAAACATAGGGCATCTTTTAGTCATTTTTCTGGAATAAATGCATTGTATATGCCATTCAATGCAAGAGATGATTTTCTTAATGAGTTTAAAGTAAATTTGAATTAGAAATATGGTGATATAAAAGCACTTTTTGAACAAAAAATATGAATTCTATCAAAAGGGAAATCTGAGGGATGCTGAAAAGATTTCTTTTTATATTCTCACAACAATATGATGTACAATGATACATCACCTTCAAACTTTAGTCCATGAATAATCAGTTGAAAAATAAGAAAAAATAGAGTTTATTCACAATTAGAGTATTTTATAGTATAACACTTTTTGATTCATCATGAAATGGTCAGTCATAATACAAAATGTGATGTTTGATTAAAGTTTGGGATTTTCTATTATTGACTTAAGATATACAAAGTGAAATTCATTCTACTTTGATTCTGGTAAAGATATCTTTATTCCAATTTAGATTGTTGAATGAAAAGAAAGATAAATTCAAAAAAGAATTAAATTTCTTCATTTCACTTCTTCCCTGGACTACTTACTGATGACTTTATAGATATTTCACATAATCATTGGTATTACTTTAGTCAAGTGACAAGCTTACAGGTATTTCCTTCAATCATCATTATGAGCCACTAATGTGTCCCAAAAACATACTAACTAAATTTTATTAAAACCTGTTACTAAATATATTTCAGTTTCAGTATTACTTTTATTATTACTCATGATATTTATTATTCCATTAAATGATTTGAAACATTTTATATACCAGAAAGATGTTAGTTACATCATCATTAATGTCAGTTTAGTCTGATGAAGTCCTGAAGGATGAAATTCATCACATCACATTTGTATCCACTTTTTCATTAATTTTTGATAGATAGGTTGGCCTATCATCCAGTTCACACCCCTCTCCAGTTTTTTGAAGTAGAGGTTTATCCCTAATTTCCTGTTTAAGATTGGATTTCCAGTTCCTTTTATAGTCTACTTTAACTCTATACTTCTATCTCTGCCTAAACTCTGAAATTTTATTTACTATTTTTTATTTTTTATTCAATAAGATTAATTATGTCCACTTACTGTCCAGTTTACATCTCTTACTGATCTTTTGAAAAGCAGTAGAGGTTTATCCCTTATTTCCTGTTTAGGATTGTGTTTCTGGTTCCTTTTAAAGTATTTTAATTCTTTGATTTCCAGTAGCCCCTAGCATCTTAGTGGAATTATCACCTTGCTTGGGGTGAATTGATTAAAAAAAAGAAGAAAAATTGATAGATATTAATAGATAAATAAATATAAACAGATTGAGATAGATATGAATAGAGTGAGATGGATAGATAGATATGAACAGACTGAGATGGATAGATATGGGCAGAGTGAGATAGATATGTGCTGAGTGAGATAGATAAGAACAGTGTGACAGATAGGTAGGTAGGTAGGTAGGTAAGTAGATCCTTCTACTCATATTACACATCATACTGATAATAAAATAATATTACAAGACATTTCTTTAAATCCCTGATCATTTAGTTAGTAAAACAGAGCTTCCCAGAATAAAAAGAAAGAAACAATCATGGATTTCATATGAACAAAATATTGTAAGTATAAAATAAAATTAATAACCAAATAAACGATAAAGTCAATGTTAAGAACTTTCAAGGATTTAGTATTTTTGCAACAAAAAATGGACTTAGTTTATTTTTGCTTTAACAAACATATAAATTATATACATTCATTTGTATCCCTCATTCATTTTTTAATATTGTGATATAAATATAAATAATTATTATTTAATTATATAAATTATTAAATTTTAAATTATATTTTTAAGTGTGACAGTCTTATATGCTGAATCAGTATTTAATTTTAGTCCAATATTTATATGGTAGAAAGTACTATTTTTAATTTGTATACAAAAAATTAGCCTCAACAAATCCTTTCATGTGTAGAAGTTTAAAAATAGTTCCTGTTTGGCTTCTAAATATTTTCTCATTTTGATAGAATTTAATTAATGAAAACAAAGTAATTTTAGCCATTAAGTGAAGGATTTGAATGACACTAGTTTGAACAGAAATATTTGATTCATCTTATGATACATGAAAATTAGTATAGCTACATTTGGTCTCTGTTTAAGACACAAGCAGGTTAGGATATTTTGTTATTAGGTAGCTTAGTATTAAAGAAAAATGGCATTTTTGTAGGTCCTCTGAAAAATCAGTTTTGTTTCTATGAAGTCTGAAACACACTTTCTTTTGCTTGTGTTTGCCCTTTAGGTAAAATTATATTATAATCTAATTTTGTTTCATATAATCACATAAAAGTACAAAATACAAGCATTTGAACTTGTCAGAAGCCATAATTTACTTATGAAATAAAATAAAACAAAGTAAAGATTGACTTCTGTTACAAAACTGTCAAGAAATGTTGCAAGTAGAGCCTAAAACATTGCTTTGAAAACTGTAGCAAAGACATCTTGCTTTATTGATTCGACATGATTTTCCACAAGAATGGATTGTCAGAAACCTGCTGCTAAAGTCTTTAGCCAAGATAAATGCAAGGAGTGGTGAGGAACTTTCATCTTCAAGTGAACCTTCTGCAAGATTCCGTGACATAGCAGCACTTACAATAATCACACTGACAACTTGTTCATCCTGTCATTTAATAATGGAGAAAATAGATTATAAGGGAAAAATGGAAACATTGGTAAGACATAATCTACTTCTATGTCTATTGCATTTTTTCTTCTGGAAGATAAACAGAGTTTGTAAATCAAATCTTTCATTCACAATGGAATAAGGACTAAAAGAAAATTACTATATTCTTCCTGATTGGCAGTTGGGAATTAATTTTGTTGCTGTAAAAGATAACACAAAAAATATAAACAAATAATAGATTTTAGAGGTTATGTTTATCCACTTATCCTTTGTTACTGGATCCTTCCCATCAAAGTAATTCATACATACATTAGCTTTAAATGATTTTACTGAAGCCAGAGGGCAACTATGTTTTTTCTTAAAGAAAGTTATTAATATTTCACAAGTTTTTTTACTCTTACTTTTGTAGCATTATTTTCTTATCATCATTTTACATTCTACACACAGCAACATTGATTTGAACTTCAGAAGTAAATTTCAATAGAGAATTTAACTTAGAAAATATATTCAGATTGCAAAAAATAAGTTCTGATAAGTATATGAGACACAGTATTTTCATCATTACACATTTGTTTTATTGCCTTTGATTGAATTAAGAGAAAATTATAATTTAATCAACATTTTGACTTTCACCAATAATTTAAACAAAATTTTAGAAAGGAAAAGCCCCATCAATATTAGAAAGCACAATAACAATGAATCTATTTTCCTGAAAAAACTGTTTTAAGAGAAGGTTTTTATAAATTACAACTGAGGGTAATGCAGTTTGGTCAATGAATACAGAATGCTTCCTTCAAAGGAAATGGCTAATTATACCATTACAAGTTATTCTGCCTAGTATTTCTATACTTATTGTATTTATTATATTTCTGTTAAGATATTCATTTGTTTTTTCACATAAGAGCTCTTTTCTATACTTTCACTAGTGCAAACCTTAACAGCTAAGATGCCATATTACTTTCAATGAGTCAAATCATCCTCATCACTTGCAAATATAAGAAGGAAATTTCATTCTGGTAGTTTTTCTTTCCCAAGAAGTGCTACTTTTTGGAAAAGACTTTCTCTTGGATGAACAGTGATCTCTTCTATTTGAGGGTCAATTGTTTTTTAGCCTCCTTATTTTCATAATCTTCTCTTCAATTCACATCACACATTAAGAAAGAAGTCTGACTCAGTCACATTTTTTTCCCTAGGAACTAGCACTATATGGATTTGATGTTCAGAAGTAAACTTTAATGGAGACTAGAACTTAGAAACTATATTTGGGTAACAAAATATAAATTGCTTAAATAAGATTCTGAGATGGATTATTTTCATCATTATACATTTTTTTGTTACCTTTAATTAATTTCTTTCTTTTATATTGCTTTCATCACAAAACTTTAGCTAATCCATTAATGTGTAATAGAATTATTCACTCCCCTTATATCAAAACAAGAGCATTCCAGCTGCTACTGCTACTACTATGAGAAGGTATTCAACAATATAAGAATAGAATAAAATTGAAAGAAAAGACATTAATAGAAAGACTCAATATGAAAACCCCACTTCACTTTGTTTTAATAGTCTAATTAGTTATCTAGTAGCATAATAATGATTATGCTCAATTTATTGAGGCATTTTTACAGATGAATGTTTAGTTTTGGTTATTTTCATGAAGACTGAGTATAATAAAATCATTGAAAAATGTAAAATAGATTAGAACCTATATTTATTAGGTTGGTGCATACTTATCAGGCATTTTTAAACAATATTTATTATTAACAAAAGAAACATAACAATTCAACAATAACATTTTTAAAAAATTATTCCGGAATGTAATCACCATCTACGTCAATAACTGCTTCCCATTTGCTTGGAAGATAGTCAATTCTGCAGGCAAAAAAAAAACAGCAATTTTTATTAACAAATAACTTGCCAACAAAAACGACTGATAATTATGCACCAACCCAATAATAGATTACAAAAAGATATTTGAAAGAACAAGAAATGAAAAACTACTTGAAATATTATAAAAAATTTGTGGAACCTCTCCTGAATCAAACAGCTTACATATGAAAAGTTTAGTGGATACACAAAAAAGAGAAAGAATAAGAGAAGGATGAATTTTCTTAATAGAGTTCATAAACCTTTGCTATAAAATGATTCTAAGAAGAGAGGAAGACATAACATGATTTATTATTAACAGCCAGAAACTTAAATAACAATAAAAAATAAAAGCTGAATTGAATTAATTAAAATACAATTCATACAGTGGTATGGCTAAAGTAAAAAAAAAATCAAGTGTTCACCTGCTTAATGTGAATCACATTTTGCCTCGCTTATATAGATTTTGTTGAAATAAAATGATTTTTCTCATAACACTGTTTCATTGGAGATTAATGTCAGGATGTATTTTTCCAAATTGTTTTATATATTTTAATCATTTCATAGCCTTGTGAGAAAAAAAATCATTTATTGTGATACACAACAAATATTCATTTTTCAACATAATTTTCTTTATTGTCAATACCAATACACTTGATCCAATGCTTCTCCAAAGATCATACAGATTCAACATCATAGATAAAACACCAGCTATTAACTGTGTCTTGCTACAGATTTATACCCTGATATATATATATATATATATATATATATATATATATATATATATATATAAAAAATCTATTTAGATTCGGTGGGTGAAAAAACCTGGATAGCACAATTTTCAAATAAATAGGCACCTGAGGGAAAAATGTAAAAACCGAAAGCACCAGAAACTTCTGAACAGGGTGAAAGAAATCGTCCAGTACCTTAAATACCTGGTACAAAGGTAAAAAAAAAACAGTGAGTAATAAGTTTAAACAAAAAGTGCTCAATGCACTAAGTAGAGCAAAAGTAAAATAAATAAATCCTAATGAGCCAGGTACTACCTTCCTCGATTTCACCCCATGGGATCATTAGGGTGAACTGATGATCCCATGTGGTTAGGATTTATTTATTTTTTATGTTTATATATATATATATATATATATATATATGTATGTGTGTAAGTATCATATGTACTTATCAGAGTATAGATCGAAAAGTATGCATTTTTTTAAAGTATTCATCTTGAGAGATCTTTTGAAATAAATATATTCATTGGAAGAAATTACCTTTTAATTGCATTCTGGTTTTTGGAGAATCCAATAAGACATGTCCTAGAAAGCACAAATGTCCATCATTGAGTGTTTTTTACTGTAACAATTTGTTCAATGCATAAAATTAATAATCCCTGTATTTCAGTCTTTCTGATTAGTCTTCTAAATGTTATACACATCATTTTTATGAAAGAAAAATGTTTAAAAAAAGCAATTTGTATATACGGGAAATTTAATGGATATAGACATAGATAGTTGAACTGGTGAGCCAAGTTCAAATTCTGTGATAGTCATTTTCACACAAATCTCATTGGGAAAGATGTAAATCTATCTCTTCTCCCCACTATCATCAGTTAAAAAGCAGTGTAGATGAGTTTCTCTAGACTTAGCTGGTAAGTAGTCTAAGAGAAAGAAAACTCTGAATGTCAAACTATGGAGAAATTAACAGGCAACCATTCCGCTAGCTTTCCTAAGAAGTCATGGTAATTAACAAATATTGAAGAAAAGAAACCATGATCACTCACATAATGAAGTTACATGGAATTTGAAAAAAAAATATGAAATCAAAACAAAAAAATAATCAGTGAAAATTATGAAATATGGTTTTAGAAACAGTCAGAGTGATACAACATTTAAACTGTACAAATACTACAGGAAACTTTAGTATGAGAGGATGTTCTCAATAAAAAAAATTACGCAAACTTTGTGCACTGTAATATTTCCTCTGGATACACAATGGTAATAATAATTATTAGATGTTCACCAGAAAAGGAAGAAAATGAATTATTTTGGGGTTTTGATCTAATATCTGATTTTTCTGACTGCAGGTAAAATTTTTAAATTATATCAATTGTTTAAGAAATAAATGAAAAATGAAAATATATTGCTGTTTGCATCTATTACGAACTTAGCTGGAGGCTTTGCATCATTACAGCACATGGTTCTAGCATCCTGAAACATAGCTGGAAGTAATACACCATCAATTTCTTTCTATCTGTTTCATTTTTGCATTTGTTGGGACAATAAACATTTGAAAAGTGTGGCCCATACACAATGAGGCCTTCTGGGAAGCAAGAAGAATGATGGTTATGCAAGTCAGTTAATAAATTTGAGACAATTGATGGTTGTTTTAAATTTCTAAAGATTTGAATATAATGAGCTGCTACCTGAAGGAAGATTTCTCAAGACTAGGATATTATTTTCTATAGAATAAACAAATTCTCAAATATATACAAACAAAATTTCTGAGCCAATTTCTGAGGAAGAGTCTAGAATATGTCATTATTTGTACAGATTGATTAATTCAGTGACGCAATTATATTAAAAAACATTTTTCATGATATATCCCCACTTTTATTGAACGGCATTTTTGCTGTTGAAATATTTTCTAAGATGACCTAAGCCTATAGATTGAATTTTAAGTTAGTTCCAGTGGAATGTCCAAATAGAGTCACTGGCCCCATTAAGGTACAGATTTTTATGGTTTATCACCTTTTGTAGGTTATTTAAAGCTGAAATATTTTGTGAGTGTAAGAATATTTTTTGTAAGTGAATATTGTATTCAAAAACTGCTAAAATCATACACAAGTGGCACAGAAAATTAGCTGAGCTAAGATATCATTTGTGACTGATATAGAATATCATGTTCACTGATTGATTTCTATACCATAATTATTTTCTCTTTTATGTAGATAAAACATGACAAGAAATATATCCAATGTGTGTTATAATGGGTACATCTATTATCTCAAAATCTTTTTCTTATCTTCATATATTATACCTGTTTGTAAAACTTGTTTTAATTTTAAACTTCTACATTTGGACACAAGACATTGAGGCTTTGAAACTAGTGTTAAATCATTGAGTTAACATATGAACTTTGTCTTCTTTTGTATCCAGTAACTAAACAACTGAGAGAAGAGTTGTTTTTTGAAGATCACTCCAGTTACTTTTTTTCACTAGAAATGTCTAAATTATCAGCTTCATTCAACCATTTTCTCAGAACAATGATTAAAAATGGGTTCAAGTGGATGAATTCTGTAAGTCTTAAAGAGGGCAACTCTTCATCAGATCTCATAGTGCTGTATTACAGAATCACAAGAAATTTTAGCAAATAACAAAACCACATCACTTGAACACTTTCCAAAAATACAAACAACTAAAATGGATAGTACAAGAAAAAATATAAAAAATAGTCAAGATGTTGACTTTCAACACTGAATTAAACAAAAGTTTAGAAAGGAAATGACCATCAGTATTAAAAAGAGCAATAACAGTTACTGGACTTGAGTAAATGATTTTCTTGAAAAACTGTTTTAGGAGAAAAATTTTAGAAATTTTAATTAAAAGTAAGGCTATTCACTCAATGAATGTTTCCATCAAATGAAATTAACTGATCATGCCATTAAAAGTTATTCTGCTTAGTATTTCTATACTTATTGCTTTTATCATACTTCTGTTAAGATATTCTTTTGTTTTCTCACAAAAGCTCTTTTCTATAGTTTCACTAGTTCAAACCTTAACAACTAGAAAATGGCATATTACTTCCAATGAGTCAAATCACCCTAATTCCCTACATGTTCTAAATATAAGAAGGAAGGTCTACTGTAGCATTTTTTCTTTCCCATGAACTTTGATTTTGTGGAACAGATTTTCTCTTGGGTGAAAATTAACTTCTTCTATTCAAGGGTCTATTGTTATTTATCCTCCTTATCCTCACTCCCTACACATTTAGACTGTAACCTTCTGCCTACCATGGCCCTCATGCCATGTACTAGGTGAAATTTAGTAAAAAACATATCATAGACAGAACATGTGCAAATTGAGGAAGTTGTAAAGAGAATAACAATGACAACCTGTTGCTCCAAATAAGAAAGAGACATCATAAAATTACAAACTAGAAATCAACTGATCTACTAAAAAGAAATGTATGTCTGCCAATTATCCCAGTATATGTTTGAACTAATAACAATATCATTTCTTATACATGGAAGGCCCTAATGGCTCTTATTTTGTTATTTTGAATGTAAATTTAAATCATGTTCATTTTATATTTGGTTTGCTTATATATCTTTCGTCAAACATATATACATGGCTTTCTTCACTGTACAGACTGTCAAGTTAGCCCCTGAATCTATTAATTTTTATCTAGAATAGTACCTGTAAAAAATAACAGCATTATTTACATATAAATTGGCACTTCTGTCCTGAATCAAAATATTTGTGCACTTTGCCAAGGTTCAAAGTGTCACTTTGCAGTCCCCTCTGTCACAGAATAAAGTATCACTATCAAGCAATTTGACATAAGATCTTATAAGTACACTCTGTGAAAAGTGTGTTATTCCAAAAAGAGAAATCAGCTTTTTTTTTATATATTAGGAATTGTATCTAACTTTATATTATCACCTTTAAATATGATTTTTCTTCATTATATACTCTACTGTAACTGCATAGGATGTTATGAACACAATTTTTATTTATACTTTTCTCATGAAAAAGTCTAAAGTTTGTGATGAGATTATGCAGTATGGGATAAAACAACTATCCTAATGTTTTATTAACCAAAATGATAATTTTTTTTAAATGAAAAGACTAGTCAAAATAAACTTGTGAAATAATGACAATGATACTTCTATTATGCAACCTTGATCCAAGTCTGGATTGTGACAATATTGAAATTATAGATGCAATAATCAAGATGATTTTTGCAGTTCTCAAGAACAACCATTTTGAAGGTGAACATAACAGTTAAAATGTTTTGTCCTTACTGACACCTAAACAAATTAAAAAGATCAATATCAAGATGTCCTATGATCTGAATGGTGCTTATTCTATTAAAAAAGAAACAACATTAACATTGATAGGTTGCTTTGTTGAAAGTCTTGCTCAAAGAGAAATAATGTATTCAAAATGGAGAAAAGGTTATTGGTGGCATAGGGCATCTAATATTACTGTCATCAAGTATAAGAAGAAATTGTGACAATTCCATAATCCAAAGAATTCAGGATGTTTGTACAGAGAATTTCTCTGGTAGGTTTCCATATTAAATAGGAATAAATCATCAAAGATAAATATTCATTGCTTAGGACAGAGTTGAAGGCCATAAGGTGTCTTTGACCACACAAATTATCACAAGGTCTTGACTGAGTGAAATTATTCCTAGAGCCAAGAATAATGTTTATAATTTTCCATTTATGAATTCCAGCTTGTCTATAATAATAATTTTTTATTTGTTGATGTGTGTATCCCTGTCTCTTGAAAAGAATCTAAATAGTAAACAAATCTACTTATAGAAAACAGTGTTCCTATGTCCCCTTCCAAGACCAGTGTACCGATGATGAGGGGGGCTATGCTTAGGATATAGGTATTCATAGATATGAGCTATTCAAGTGTAATGTCAATCGACATCTCCAGTTGCCTTGATCTATCCACTACCCTCATCCTTTCTTCTATCACTCCTATCTGATCTTGCTCTAAATTTTCTGTAACCCCTTGCATCCTAGTGGCTTCCCGCCTTGCTTGCGGTGAAATGCTTAAAAAAAAAAAAAAAAAAAGAGTATGATCTTGAACAAAATACTAACATTTACCAAATTTTCCCAGAAAATAGGACTCACGATAATCCATTTCATAACAGAAATTATGATCTGGAATTGAAATGAAGGCAGTGACAAGACACACCATGAATCCATCATAATAATTTACTATGTAGAATTAGTAAATACTAAACATTTCAAATAACTTGGTGTATGGATCAGTTATAACAAATTCAGGATACTTATATTGAAATAGAACATAGAATAGGTTGTACTCGGGATAATTTGACCCAACACTGTAAATTGATACAAAACAAAAACATAAACCTAATAACTGAAGTCATGTTCTTAAATAGCCTCGTCAGATCAAGAATTTCCCATGGATGCCACGCATGAACCAAAACATGTTCAGAAATAAACTGTCAGCTGGATACATTTTGCTTTCTCAGATCAATAGTTAAAAATTGCTTTGAGTGAATAAAGACTCAAGCTATTACCGAGGACAATCCTCCTTTAAAAATTGTGGAATGGTGCTACAGAATCACAAAGAATGGTACCAGATAACAGAAACCATATCAGCTGAGAACTTTCAACAGCAACAACAAAAATGGATAGCACATGTAATTCAAAGAGAAAATAATGAGATAATCAAGATATCGACATTCCATACTACTTCAAACAAAAGCATTGAAAGAAAACCCTCATCAAACTGAAAAAAGAGATAACAGTGGCTTGAGAATTCTATTTTCCTGGAAAAATGCCATAACATAAATATTTTATAGATTTCAACAGAAAGCAGCACTGGATGCCTGGTCAATGAATTTCCTTATAAGGAAACTGCTAATATTAACATTGCCATTACCATTGGTTTGAGAAAAGGCTTTATTAGGTCAAAATGAAAAAAATAACCATTTTTTAAATTTTTATCTTTAACTTTACTGAACAACATATTTACTGTTTTGTTCTATTAAATGCCATTTTCAAAGGCAACATCATAAATACCTCCTCCGAAAAGCTTTCTCAGTAAAGAGTTGTTCTAGTTGCTGTTTGCATTCTTTCAGGGAAATGAAATCTTTGCATTAATAGATTTCTAGCATTATCCTGATGGAATATTATGCTGTTCTAACTAATACTGGATGCTTTTTGTCAGCTGTTATATTGAACTCTTTTAATTAGTATCTGTACGAATGGTGGTGTAATGGATAATGGTTTGGTTTTGGGGATTCGGGAGCTGAGTTCAAATTCCAGTCAAATCCATTACATTCACTTACATGCTGATACCCTTGAGAAAGGTGTGAATCATCTTCTCCTCATCCCCCGGCTATGGGTTCTGTAGCCTTGGATGGCAACTGGTCTACTGCAGAAAGAAATGGCTACCTACTGCAGGAAAATATCTGACTCGTCAGTCATGTATCAAAAGATACATAATCGCCTAAGTGTGTATCACACATGGTGCATAACTGACTGAATTATCATCTGTACTTGTTTGAATGAAATGTTTGGATTTTAAGAACAAACCCACAGCAGAAGCCTCAATTCCAATATAATCACAGGCATAACCTAATGATTGATAAAGAGCAGACTTTGGTATGATTAGTATGGGTTCTTCCAAAATTTTTTTCATCTCAAGTTAGGAAATCATGTACATAATTTTCTATCCCACAATTCCTTTCTCATGGATGAAATGTTGTCAGCCTGTCAATCATCTATAGCTATTTCCATGGCAAATGTTCAAATGAGCAGCATTACTTAGTTCTATCAGTTCAGATCTTTACACCAGGGACTCACCATGTCATAAACATAGGGTTGAATCATCCTCATTCTCATTGTATTCCATTGGTAAGAAGGAAGTTCCACTCAAGTTCTTCACAAGAATCACTGCTTTGTTGAACACACTCCAAAATGGATACTTCTCTGATCCCTACAATCTTAAGATCTTCAATTTTGAGGTCAACCATTATCTATCTGGCATATCCACATAAGCTGCACCTACTCACTCCTCTTATAAGCAACCTCAATAACCCTCTACCTTCAGTCACTCTTTAGCCTTGTATTAGGTGAATAATAGTACAAAGACATTTTATATATTAAATTTGCATCCCAATTTTTAAAAAAATAGTATTAATTTTTGATCACCAGATTAGAACATTTTTCCAAAATTTAAATCATGCCTTTCACAAAGAAATAAATTCGATTAAGGCTTTCATGGAACTCATGTGGAAGCCATACATCAAAGTAACTATGACAACCAAGTTGATTTTTAGTTTTGGATTTGGACATTTTCAATATATTGGCTATCATACATGTTATGTAAGGATTATTCTTAATGCTTTGATTTAATATATTTAAATTTAATCAACTGGCCTACTTGAAGAATTTTTAAATGGGAAATTTTCCATATGAAACTTTACAAACTAGTTTTAACTTGTTCCTAAATCTTTATTTTTTTGTTTGAATCAGTTTTTTTCCTTTTCTTTAATATAAAATATCACACACACACATACAACAGACAGACATCATGCCAAAATATTTCTGATTTTCTCCCAATCTTAATTTCTTAATGATATAATATAAAAGTTTCTTTAATGGAATCAAAAGCCTTTTTTTAATGTTAATTCATACAATCAACAAGGCAATCATAACTTTTTACAGCTTCTTTTGCTTTTATATTTGTAAAATGTACATTGCTATGATTATTCTTGAGGAAAAATAATAAAATGGCTTCCATTTGCCTATTCCATGGTTTGCCATTTTAAATTTTCCTTCTCCATTAATGTTCCCTTTAGATAATAGCCAACAATGGCTCTCCACAACTTCTTTTTCTTTAAATTGCCATGATTGTTATTTGGAAATATTATAGAATGACTTCCTGTTGCATTTTTATAATTTTTAATTCAGAGTTTCTTTTAATAAGATATTAAAAAATAACAAAACCATATCCCCTGAGAAGAATCATGTCTTTCTGCAACTTGTTTTTAATTTTTAATTGTAAATTGGGAATTACAGTGACAGTTCTTGAGAAACATAGTATAGTGATTTTCTGTTGCCTTCTCCATGTTTTTAAAATCTAACTTGTTCTTTTCTAAGACTGGTTTCTCTACCAATGCTAGACAGCTAAGTCTGCCCTATTATTTTGCACATAGCTGGGTAGAGCAATCATGAAATCATGTCTTTTTCAAAGGCAATAATGTAATGTGAAGGCAACAGCCTCAGACAGAAATTGAACTTGATCTGCCAATCTTAACACCACACACATGTACAGTAAGTTATACCTTCCAAACATTTGTAAAAAAAAATGTCCTAAATATGTTTCTTTTTTTAAACAGCTTTTACCTCATTATGTAAAAATACAAACAAAAAACAGCCCATAAAATCTGTCGTTCCAAAAATACCAGGAAATAATATGAATTGTGTGTAAATAAATGGCAAAGTAATAAATATTGACCTCAGGTAACCAATTTTATTTACAAGTAATAAAAACATTGATTTTATGATGAGCATGACCACCAGACCAAAACATAATGAACTCTTAATAACCATTTTCATGGTTCATATCGCCATTGCATAATTTTCCAGCTAAAAGGACATAATATGTGAAATAATTCACATCAGACAAAAGCATAAGAAAAATAGTACAATGAACACATTATAAATGATTTAAGGGATTACATAGATATAGATAGAAGAATGTTTGAAGTTGATCATAGACAACTTCTTTCAGCATAGACAAAATATTTACTTATGGAATCATGTATTCTCTGTTGCTATACCTTCAAGACATTCCAGGTAGAAAGGGACATGAGTTTAATAATTAACTCTTTATTCATGAAAAAGTACATTTAATTACTTTTGCTCATATCTCCAATATCTACTTTGTAAAAAAAATCTGAAAATAATTTTTTTATACACTGACATACCAAAAGTCAAGGGTATAAAGGTGAAATTAACTGTTTCCTTACAGGAAACATTTATCAATCATTGACCAAACAGTTTGCATTGTTCACCATGTTCCTTTATTTATACTTGCAATGAAATCTCTTCCCCATGTCTATAAATGGAGATTCATTTATAGACATGGGGAAGCAGTTTCTCTGCAACTATAAATACCAAGAAATCAATGCTATGTCAAGTTGCTGCACTTATCCCTGGGCTAGAGAAGAGCCTACCTCATATTGGGTATATATTTCATGACTTTTTGGTTTGTCAGTGTATGTTTTATTGTCCAAGCACATTTTTATGACAAACTTTAAATTTTATTTTACTTTTCTTAACCTCTTATATCAGATGAAAATTACAAATTTGAAATAACAAAATCAAGCAAGTACTACAATTTAAATATCTAGAAAGTGTTTTAACAGATGACAGAAAGTGCAATACTGAAATCCCAAGATGCATTGGGATTGCAAAAAATACCTTCTGAAAGCTAAGCAACGTATTAAGAAACAGAAAAATTTCACTGGAAACAAAGGCAAGTGTATTTAACTGTTACGTAATATCAGTTCACATATGGCAGTGTACAATCTTCTCAGACATGAAGAAGAGACATGAAATAACAAAAATGTGGTTCTACAGAAGGATGCTGAGAATACTAGGGACAAAAAATGAGAGCAACAATGAACAAGGGTGACTGCTTGGGAATGCCAGTTGCTTTAAGCTTGGATGTGCCCTTGATGTAATGGATAATACCTGAGAATGAGAAATCAGAGAGCTCAGTTTGATTTGAATTACTATTGGATTTGTTACATTCATTCATGTGCAAATACCCTTGGGAAAGGTATGATTCCACCTCTTTTCCACCCCAGCTATGGGTTAAATAGAAGTTTTAAAGAAACCAGAAACAAACAGGATTTATACTTAACATCAGAAAGAGATAGTTGAAATTTGTATGACATATAATAAGGAAAGAGTGCTTGGAAAATTTTATACTCACAGGACAGATTGAAAGCAAGCAGGAGAGAGGAAAACAGCATGTAACCTACATAAAGTGCTTGTGTAAATGGATGATGGAGTAAGGTTTAGGAGAGATAGCAAAAAAAGACAATATTTATTAAGATCTATGGAGGACAGGAAATTGTGGAGAGCCATTATCACCAATGTCCTGAAGGGACATGGCATATGGAAGAAGAATAAATATACTCTTAAATTTTTTACATTAAATAATTAAATAATGAATATTAGTAATTTAGACAAAATTTCAAATTTGATTAGAATCTATTCAACTGATGAGAGAGTTTGGAGAGATTTTTTGATTGACTAGTAAATATCAGTTTTAAATAAAAGTAAAACTTGTGATTTACCTTAGATTAAAAAAAAATTTCTTCATTCTTTAAGAAATATACTTGTGAAATCCCTAATTTTAAAACTAAAAATGATAAATTTAGAGGATATTTATTAACTTGCTCTTTTTTTTTACTATGTACCAATCACACAAACTCATATATTATTACTTTTGCTTTATCAGTAGAATGAAGTTTCAAGTTCCTAAAACAGCATCAATCTTTCTTTGTTTTTAGTTTTCTCACTGCTAATCAATGCAGAAAACTGGTTTCTAAATTCTACTTTTTTCAGCCTGCCTAATCTCATCTCTTCACCATGACTTTCTGTATACTTGAACAGGCATTATAGTTCTTCTGACAAAAGTATTGATTTCTTTTCTTTTAACTTTGGATATATGAATTAAGTAGAGCATCACATTGATTTTTTGATGACTCAAATCATAACCAATTTTCTACTGGTATCAGTGGTCAGTGTTCAAACCCAGGTATTATCCAGATTGTGAATGCTGCTTTTCCAGGGCAGCATGACATCTTCATTTGGAAGACTACATTCGGTTGAATAAAAATCTACTAAAATTTAAAACTAGGGCCAGTAATAGGCTCCATAGCTGAAATAGCTACATATGTCTCATTAGTGCTAGTGGTCAGCTTTCACACCCAGATAAAGTCATGATATGCTGATTTTCAAAGTAGGCAAGCTCTCTCTCTCTCTCTCCACTTAGAAGATGGGTTTAACACTATATTTCATAACATTTACCTTCATTTGTCCTTTAATAAATTTAGCTTAGTAATTTAACATGACTTGTCCCTCCAGAACATAGACAATCATTGCACTCCACAGATTGCCTTTCCTTTATTGTCTGTGAAATGCCATGACTTCTTGGGAAAGATACTAGTGTGGTTTTCTTTCTCTTAGACTAGGTAACAGTCCCGGGTTAGAAAACCCTCTCTATCCTGCTATTTAAACTATAGCTGGAAGAAAAAGATATAGATACTCTGTTGCTATTTACATGGCAAATGTTTAAACAAGCCTGTTCAGACCTTTACAACCAAGACCTGCCTTCTTACATTCACAGGGTTGAATCACTTTACATATTCCATTAGTAAGAAAGATGTTTCACTCAAAGGGCATCTTTCCCAAGAACTGCTACTTGTAAAATCAAAGTTGTAGTTGCCAAATCTGAAGAAATCTAGAAAAGTAAACAGGATTCTTCTTACTTGGACTTTCAAAAATATAGTTAAACTATTTGAAACATCAAGTTGAAATATTTAAAGCCAAGTCTGAGCCTCACTATTCTTATCTAAAGTTTGATAGACATATTCAGCAATAAGCGTTAACACCTTGATGGGTGACCTAACGAGAAAAAGTGATATTGTTTATCAAAAAGAAGGCCATGTGAAGTGAGATGCTTAGCCAATTCTATGTTGATTAGAGCCCCTAATACTTTGTGAAAAAGACTAATAGGATGATAATTCAAGGGTTCACAAGGTTAACCAGAGTTCTACAGAATAGGATTTCCGACAAGCTTGAAAGCAAGAAGCAACAAGGCATTTGTTGTAGATTCTGGATGTAACAAGAGCCAGTTCAGGGGGTACATTTTCTCAGAACAATTTTGTGGATACCATCATGTCCACATTAATTGTAGGGATCTAGTTTGGAGATGACAGCAAAAACCATCAACAGAGTTATACACATATCACTCAGCAGAAATTATATTTCAGATGGAAAATCAGGCTAAGATTCTCCTGATGAGTCTACAATAGAGTTGGAAGAGAATTTATGAGCAAAGCATTCTGCTTTATCAGTAAATAACAATACTTAAGAAAGATTGAAGAGATGAGCGATTGGGAATTTACTCTTATTCAGTAAACACTGACAAAGCTTCCAGTATTCATAAGAACCAGACTTATGAGAGGTTATACAGTGTCTCATTAGAGTTATTATACTTTTGAATATTTTTCTTGAGAGAAATGATGTTTAAGTCAAACAAAAGCAAAGATAATTTCCCAATTTCTGGTTACTTATGAAAAGTATATTTCTTATAAAACAAAATAAAATAGTTAACATGTTTTTTGTCATATCTGGAAAATCATAGAAACATTCAGGTTTTCAATATACTATTTACATTGTTTCAGACTATGGTCCTCATCTTTATTGTCATATTTGCAATGTTTTGGCCGTTGTACACTCCAGCCTTCTTCAGGTGATATGCATTGGAATTTCAAACCAAACACTTTATTTTGTCAACCAGGGTAGATTGTTGAATATGACAATAAAGATGAGGACAATAGTCCAAATAGTGTAAATAGTTACAATGCATCATCTCAGAAACATAAACAGATGTTCAGGTTTTCATTTAAAGATTTTTTCTGAAAAGACCTAAGGAGAAATTAATATGAAATTTGCTTAAATTCATTAAAATTTAACTGTTAAATGACTGATTTTTAAATGAAAACTGTTAAGTTGTATAAAGTTATTCCCTTTTGCTGTTACAGTGAAAAGAGGAAAAGACTGAATATATCTGGAACAGGGAATAGGAGAATTACATCTTTGTATGCCAAACATGTTTAAAAGGAGTGGCAGAACAAATTTAAAGGATTTGTATGCATTAAGCCATCAGGATGTTTTTTTTTGATAGCACAATCACTCAACATATCTTCCTACCTAACTAAAGTCCATGTCTTATGAGAGAAGTCAATAAGAAAACATTACACAGATAACATCTCTCTTATGCAAACATGGGAAAGAATATAAAAGAGAAACAAGGTTTATCGAAAGCAATATCAATAGATAAAGGAGAAAAATCCTGTATGGCAGTGCATATGTGCAAGTAGAAGGGATCAAATGACACTTTAGGGTATAAGGTCCAAGTGACAGAGAGCATTATCAGAGGGTGAGAAACTAAAAGATGCCTGGTCAAGTTGATGGGGTCAGTGTGTATTTCTTTATTCCATAAGAAAAAAGATCAACGAGAAATATACTATGGATTACCAGTGTCCTGGAAAACACTATGATGATTAGCATTACAGCATTGTCTGTCCAGTATATTTGCCACTATATTTTCTTATTATACTGTTAATAGTAAAGAGACAATATTAGAGGTACATGAAAAATTTATAGCCCTCTACTCTGAATCTACAACTGAGGAATGCTAAAAAAATTTATTGGCCCAAATATTGTAGTAATCACAAAAACAAAGAGAATGAGCATAAAAACTTTTTAAATGAAAAAGAAATATTTATTGTGTTGAAAGTGGTTTCTTTCTTTCCAATTTCACACTTTGTTCAAATGTCTGAAGACTGTATTGACTCAGAGAGTTGTGTTAAAACAAAAATAGCAATGAATAAAATAACATTTTATCTTAAAAAACTTAGATCCCATTCCATTTTCTTTTTTTGTATCTTGAAAAAAGAACTTGCGTTTCCAATTACAATATAAAACGTTTCATTATTCTATGCTATTCTTTTAATTCAAAGAAGCATAAAAAGTTTAGTATTTACTTACATAACTACTTGTTTTGTGCAATGGAAATCTTAAAAACTGCATAGCATACATACCTAAAAAGAAAAAGAGAAAACTTAGTTGACTTTTATTCATGTATCAATTCATAAATCAATAAATTGAACAATATGCATAGATACATATTAAATACAGAAAATAATAAAATATATGAGATCAATACATATAATATATTTATATACTTACTCATGGATGAATATAAGTTTACATTCACTTGGAGCATTTCAAAATTATGTGCATTCATTCATTGCTTATATTTATTTATGTACATACTTGATTTTTATATCCAAGATATAATTTAAAAATTCTTGAGTATGCATGGTACAAGATTAACTTTGTGACGAACCTGTGTGAATGTCTATATGTGTCAAAATTATTTATGCTTCTACATGCTCCATACTGTAAACTCAAATATTTACAAAGAAAAATATTTGGGTAGTATTTATAAGCTTACTGAATTATTCATATATCAACTTGTATATAGATACTTAATACCAAAAATAATGAAATATACCCAAGGACATTATTTAAAAGAGAACTCAGAGTAGCAGAAAATCATTTTGGAGTGGGGAAATTAAAAGTTAACTTGATTATATAAAACTCTTGGCTTCCATTTAAAATTAAATTCTCTATAACATTACTCTTTCTTTCTCTCTCAGAAATATCAACAACTTTAATCTATAATTTCAAGAGTTACAAATTATGAAGAATAAATTGCTGATGGTCAGCCTCATGAATGAGATATTTATACATTCTCCCCCAGTGCAAGAGATTGATATATCTCAAAACTAGGAAAAAAGTCATGATTTCAAATGTTAACACAATCTTCCCATGTGATATTTTCCCAATCTTGTCACATACTAAGATTGCATAATTCATAAAAAAATGATGTGAAAATTTGTAAATCCATTTCTGAGTAAAAGTAATTTTTAAAGATAAATTTCATTTACTCTGGCATTTTTTGCTAATATTGGGAAGATTTCGATGTATGCAATGTTCTTGATACATGTACTAGTGTTGTGGATTCTGGGATGAAATCTGGTCTCAAAATGAAGGACAAACGCAGGAATGAAAAATAGCAAATAAATGTATTGACGTAATAATACAATTGGTAATATGGTTAGTAGATCCAGAAATGCGGTTAGTAGCAATAATAATATATATACAGTCTGGGAAATTCAGTATCGAAGTATGACTTCCTTCCGAGTCTACGTGCTCGCAACTGTGACTTCTACAAAGCGGTTACCTCACACTGTCACTTTCTCATTGTATCACTCCCTGGGTATTCACCGGCAGCAGTACAAGTACACACTGGGTGAGTCCACTTGTATAAAAAAGGGGTGGACCCCTTAACAACTAGCCATAAATCAGGATAGTAAAGGACCAAAAATGGTGGTTGAAGTAGGAAAAATGAATCATAAAATCAAAATATTTAGCATCCTAAGAACCATTTTTGCAAGTATCAGCATCTAAAAGTTTTATTTTTCCCCCTGTTATGAACCTAACTGATGGAGCTTAATAAACCTTGAGTTTACCTCTTAAATTGATATTCAATGTCCTAGATACAGAGTAATTTTGAGGGTAAGATTTTTAAAGAAATATGCTTAAGATAATAAGGTATTTATCCACCTCCCCACAAGGGTAAGAAATGATACAAGGTTGTTTTCAACATGAGGTGTCATTGTCGAATCCCAAAACTATGTTGTGGATGCCTGTCATGTCTGTCATCAATATTTTATTGACACTTCGCCTTTTAGTGCAATGAAGAAGGTGGTGCTTCAGGGTTGGAATACACAGGACCAGGCACCTTGTCTATTGGGTAATGTGGAAAATTGATCCTGGCTCAAAGGTGATAATGACTAAAACATACCTAACCCCCAATACAATAAAACATCCCTTGACCATTTTGTAAAATTTTGAAATATGTCAAAGGGTGCTAATTCTATATCCTTTAAGATGAAGGGTATGGTATGTTTTGTTTTACTTCTGTAAAATTTCATTAGTCTTTTACGTATTGTTGTAGAGTAGCTAGCACCTCTTCAGCACTCTACCAGATGGCCTGGCTCATAGCCTTAAATAGACTACAATTAAGGACTTCAACAGTTGATTAATAAGTTGATACTAAGCTGATTATTATTCGGACTGATCTTACTTCATTTGGCTATACAGCATTTGGCCCTCCTCTATTCCTTGTAAGTTATCTTGTTAATTGTTTTGTAACTTATTGTTCTGTGTTTTTTGTATGTATCTGTTAGCACTGGATACTGGTGCTGAATAAATATATTAAATACTCATTCTTCTCTGTGTATCATTCACCTCAACAATACAACACATATTTTTATAAAGGTCTGTATAGGTATCAAAGAAACTTTTTTTTATCTCATTCTACATGTTGTCAATCTAGAGTAAGCTCTTATTCTCAGATTGTTTGAAGTAAAATTTTGAATAATGATAGATTCCAAAATGGTTCATGGATGCTGAGTGTTTTCTTTTGATATGTCATCCTTTGATGCAACTTAAAATGAAATGGGAGAAACCTTATGAAATACAAGAGTTTAAAGAGCTACTTCATATATTAATAAGACATGGTAGGAAGCTTTCTATAATTTGAAATTGCATTATTATTTAGAATGAGATTCGTATATAACTTTCACTTGAAATAATAAAGGCTTAAAACACAAAAACTGTTTCTAACCTTTTGCTGCTTGTTATATTACAAATGAATGCTTTTATAACCAAAAAGTGGATTCAGAAAAGCTCTCAGAAAATTATGTGAGTATGAACATTGCAGAAGCTACCTTTTATATATCAAAGTAATTTAAACATGTGATTTAGATTCCTGTATGTATACAGCATACCCATAAGCCATAATTGATACCTGCAACTTTTGTAAACTTATATACAATGACTGAACTCCAACTGATGAGAAAAAACATCTTCTGTCTTTATCTCTGAGATAGAGTATTATGATTATTTACATTATTTACATAACTCAGACTGTTATCCTTATCTTCATTGCCCTATTCACAACATTTCAGCTATTGTATGCTCTGGCCTTCTTCAGGTGATTAGAATTTTGATCCAAACTCTTTATTTTGTCCACCAGGGTAGATTGTTCTAGTTCCACAAGCCATGCCTCTTCCGGATGTTTCATTATTTCCCTTTAACTCAACTCTCCAAGTTTTGGTTCAGCACTTCTGTGGTCTGGTATTGAACTCTTTGGGTCTAGACAGTGGAACTAATCAAGGGATTGCTGAGAGTGAAAGAAATATGGAAAATGTTGAGGAGATAAGGCACCATAAAAGACTAGGATTCAAGAAGACATTTTTCAATTTAAGGATCAAATTGGACCTCATAATATTTTGAGAAGAAATACTAGGAATGTCATAATTTTCTGTAAAAGCTCTGCAATAAAAAAACATGAATCAGCTTTTAAACATTTGGTTGCTTCCTCTGAGTATTTTTTCTTCTTCACTTTCTTCTATGTGCCCTGTCTATTTAGAATGTGTGCGATCATAGCCCTCCACAACCTCCCATCTCTTGTAACACTTGCAGCATTTGTTCATTTACCAAGCTTCCCACCTCTTTTCTGCTATCCATTCACACAAGCTTGTAAGGTGGTTGGTCTGCCTCCCTTCTTTGTCTCTTGTCTTACTCAAAGCAAATGTCATGTAGCATCCCTAATATAACCTTAAAATTGTTCTATTATCAAACATCTATTCCTACCAATACAAAACTTAACCTTACAATATCAAAAGTTATTTGTTCTTCCACTTAAACACTTTATTATTAAAAGTTATTATGTCTGGTTACTTGTATTTATCTAGCATCAGATAATTAGCATTAATGTTATGAATTAAAAAAATGGGAGTTTTTAGAATCCATCAACAGACCAAATCTTTAAAATGCTATTTAATTTAAAGCATATTTGATAAATTTAACCAAATTTGATACAAATTCATAAAAATGGAATACCTTATCAGGAATAAACTATGGCCTACTTAAGCAAGGTAGTAAAAACCAATGGATGGTTTTTAGCATTAAATGTATTAGAAAAAATTGAATAAAAAAAGTTATACATGGTTTCTTGTAATTTCTGGTAGGAAGTTTTATAGTGATTTTTTTTTAGAATAAAAGAAACTGTGTTTATAGTTTTTATATTCATTCAATTAGAATCACATATATCATGGCATTAACCCTTTAGCATTCAATATGCACAAATCTGCCCTGTAAATATTGTCTCTCAAAGTTTCACTGTTTGCATGGCTTCTCACATTACATACATATTAAAGCAGAGTATGCATGGTGCAGGTTACACTGTGTTGAACATTGAGAGCTGATATTTACAGAGCAGGTTTGGGTGGGTTGAATGAAAGGGTTAAATATAACATTTATAAAACAAAATCCAAGTTGAAAATGGTATAATGGCAATGACAGGGAAACTGAAATCAGAAAAGCTAGTTTCATTCCCAGTTATTTATAGGAGGACCAGTTGATTAATAGATAGTGGCTCAAATTGAGGAATTGAAGAGTGAAGTTCAAATTCCAGTTGATGATTTATGATTTACTTACATTCTAATACCCTTGGGAAAGGTATGTATCCATCTCTTCCTTCAAGGTATGAGTAAATAGCAGAACAGTTTCGGTTCCATAGCCTTGGTTGGCAACCAGTTTAGGAGAAGGAAAACAACCTGCTGCCTTGTAGGGCCTGCTTTTTTAGGCAAAGGCAAGAAGAAGGTAACTTAAAAAACAGACAAATCTACCTTGCATGACATCTCAAAGAAAGAAACTCTCCCCTTACTCTGAGCCATGATTGAAAATAATTGGGCTTAGAACAATGGTTCAAAAAAATACAAGCACAGCATGACACCTCTCTGATTTTGGACCATTTGCCCATTGGTATATCCCCCACAGTACTTTAGATGATGACTAGATATTTATAATCACTTGATAAAGACATAAAACCACTTTCTCAGTGTGATCCCCTTTCAACAAGATAATTTGAGAAAATGACATAACATGATGATTATTGAACTGAAGGCTGGACAGTTAAGAATTTTAGCAAGCCAGTTTTCTCTAACTACTTTACATGCCCTGGAAATACTACCAATAAGCTGTTACACCTATTGTCAACCTTGGCAGGATCCAATCCAGACATATAATGGAAATGGATCACATTTTCCAATTAGAGGTGACATTTTTATGTTGAATTGTGTTTCTAAAAACTTCATGTTTGCAGTATTGATTTTTCAGAGAACTATCCAAAGTTATTAACATATCACAGACAGCATTATCAGATTTCAACCATTTGCAGAAAAGCTGCATGCAGCTGACTAACACATTCCGGAAATTACATATTGTACTAGTATTGCCTCCAACTTGCAAAGTTATCTATCATCATGAAATACACATGTGAATGTGCTAACAACTTAGCTTCTTCATTCAACTGATCTGTAACATTTCATATATGGAAGCCCAACAGTATAATAACTTTGGTATATATTTTTTGTGACATTTTTACAAACAAGTTTTTTTGTTTTTTAAATTAAGGTTTTAATAACTATTTATATGGACCAAAAGTCAGTGAAGACTGACTACTCAAGATCCTGATCTTTGCATTCAACCTAGCAACTCTTTAATTTTAGAAATATACCAAACCTAATTTGTCAAGTACAAAGCCACAATTATGGTAACCCATTGAGGAATAAAATAACTATGCAATCAAACTCACCTATAATAAAAGCTTGATCAAAGTTCTGCTAGAACAGCTACCTATTTTTCTTTTTTTTAGATATAATGTAAAAATTTTCATCCTTCATGCAATATGTTGAGAGAGAGAATGAGAGAGAGAAAGAGAGAGTGTGTGTGTGGATATAGAAATCAATATTGCATGGAGACTGTCACATGTCTTCATATCACAAACAATCTTCAGATATGAATATAGCAGGAGACATAAAACTGACAGTTACCATGCAGTGTTGACTACTAAGTCCATACTGTTTATATTTACAAACTTCCTCCAATGCTGAATAGTATTCACCTATATATATATATATATATATATATATATGAAGTTTTATTATATTCAACCACCAAGATTTTTCTGTTTCATTTTTCGTATATATTTGCAAATATCCAATGTTCACATTTTTGCTTTCTTGCTTTCAAAGATCTTTGGTTATTATTAAGAATTAATTACTCTTACTATCATAAACAAAGATTGTAGAAATCTCCAGCCTTGACAAAGTTCAAAATGTTTTATATATTCTTGTAGGGGAAAGGCTATTCTCCACACTTGACGCATGTTTCTGAGCTAGTGCATATATATTTTTTCTGTTTATGAATTTAAAAACATACATAGATTGAAGAAATATAAAAAAACACATTATGTCCCTTTTTTAACAAATTTCTATGAAATTTAGAATTTTCAGAAATATCTGATATCTACTTAAATGGTTACATTAACTGTTTTTTTTTTTTACCAACAAAATACTTTCCTCATTAAATTAGAATTAATGAATTTAGGTTTGAGGAGAATGGTAGCAAACAATTTGGGAAAAGATTGGTTGCAGAGTTAAATCAAAATCAAAATATTTTAAATCTAAAAATAAATGTATTAAACTTGGGACTAATGTGAACACAAATATATTTTTTCTACTTATGTTAAACATCATTCTTACAATTCTAGAAAAGAGAGTAGGAATTGAAAAAGGTGGTAGAAAATTTGAAATTTGTGCCAGCCGTTTGTATTAATTCAGTCTTAGCCTTAAGCAAAAATATATTATTCTAGCAAAAATCTGAGTAGCTAATGTTCTTGATTAGAAAAGTCACCTTGATCAATTTGATTTGGTTTCTCCTGCCAGTAAATCAATGACCAACTTTCAAAGAATAAAGCAGATTAACATTATTCCAGCTTCAATGCTTTCTAACAGTGCAATGATTAAAAAGCTGGTCTTGGAAATTATGCCTATGGAGTTGTGATTATTGAGTATCCTCACTGGATGCTCGATATGAGTGGCCTTGTGTCATATTTAAACTAAGCTCACTAAAGAACAATATCATTCAAACTTCTCACTCTCTAGAAGTATGGATCAGTAACTAAAATTTTCAGATTTCCTTTTAAAGATACCTGTTCAATATTTGTTTTCCTATCAAATACAGATGATGACCAATGCAATTTGTACTTATTACAATCATGAAAGTCAGGTTTGTAATTGCTTCTTTTATTGAAGAGTCATTTATATTCAAATTAATATATTTGAATAGACAGTTAAAAGGAAAATGTTATGGGCACACCATAAGAACCAACAATCCTTTCACTGCAGCTGTGCAAGGTTAGGCAAAAAAAGAAGAGGCATACAGATGTAAAAAAAATTACTTAGTAGATTGGAAGATCCTTCACAGGGACTCAGACATTGGCACATGACCGAGACATATGGAGGAAGATAGTCAGGTGCTCAGATGTGCAGCAATCCTACAAACACACCTGGTTATGAGACTGATGAGAATATCATTATCAATGAACTTTATCAGTGGCCACATCCTTATGCAATTTAATATTGCCTGTTGGTGTAGGTGTCTGCATGTTCATATATAAACAATTAAAAAAGAAGCCATAAAAACTTTGGTTTCTAATATGGACCACTTATTTTTTCATTATAGAAAATGTAAGGAAACAAAGTACTCAATGTTTCTTGGGTATTTCTGTTTTCTTTATTTGATCAAGAAGTAAGTTAGGGCAAGATTACTTATAATAGCTGAGCTAAAATCAGCTTTGCACCAAGTTGGAATGACCAAAGTAAAGGTTGTATTTACTTCATCAGAGAAAGTTCTGCAAAACATGTCAGAACACTATGAATGTGAAAATGGATAATGTGGGTGTGTTGTTTTCAGAAGTGGGATCATAAAATTGTACATATAACCAAAACTCTTTCCAGTTTCTTTATTACTAACATCATGGGAAAATTAATTTCTTTTCTTCTTTTTTATTATTACTTTATTTATTGATTTTATTTCATTTTCCCACATCCCCATGACTATTGATAAGATGGATGCATTACTTTTCTTGGTCTTTCATTTCCACTTTCTCTCATGGTAAGCTGGTATTAGTAGAAATATACAAAAATATACCATTATGGTTTTTTCAGACTATATTACCAACTGATTGTTGCTGAAAGTGACTTTTTTATGACTTCCCAAAAGAGCTATGAAGTGGATTCATGGTTATAAGTGGAATTACATTTGGAGTTGTTTGTGTCCAATAAAGCCCTTGGAAAAGGCATGAACCAGTCACTCCCTGCAAGCTGTCTTACTCTCAGATATCTTGAAAAGGGTCTTGACAGTGTAATGCTACAATGGTTGGCAGAGGAAAAAAGGAAGCCTGATAAAAGAGTCTTCACTGCTGTTGATAAAATATAACCCACTATTCCATGTCATATATTTTGTGAGCAAATGAGATATGTCAAGTTCCCCACTGCTCTAAAAATACCACCAAAACACAGCAGAGTATTGTGATGAGATTGTCGTTTGATAGGGATACTTTCCTGTTACTAGTAAGCCTAACTACCTGGAGAGTACAAAGCCAAACATAGCACTTCAACTCTTACTAGGATATTAGACCAAGCAACCAACTGTGTAAACCTATACCACCTGGTGAGAATAAAAAAAAAAAACAATGTCATAATTTTTTATCTGATGTGACTTGGAAAAAAGATGAACACTGACAAGTAACCATCCTTACATTTCAAGATGACAAAATAGAAGCATAGTATTTAAATTACTTTTAGGTTATGGGATCAATCAATCTCCTATGTAACCCAATACTCCCAGTTACTTGATAGTTTGAAAGGAGTCAGGCACAGCTGAGCCACTTCTCTTGACCTGTAAGATGTTAAGAAGTGCTAAGTGTAATATAGCATCCCAATGATCCCTGAGTTATGAGACAAACCAATCAATGTTTTACATTGTTTGACATGAGATGCATTTTCCATGCAATGATTTTTGTTTTGCTTGCAGACAAATATATATTTGTCACTGGTGATAGCAAGATGATTTCTCATCAGAATAAATGATCCTCAAATGCACCCCTTTTAAACTACTCAACATGTTCATAAAATCAATACTTTCATAGATAATTTATCATGCACCATATATATATATATATATATATATATATATATATATATGTTTGTCTGTTAAATGTTAAATAGATTTTGCCACTATCACTTTTATGCAAATGAACTGAAATAGCATTTCACACATTATATTCTTTCTCATTTGCATTAAAAGGTCATGTACCAGAACGCTGTATTTTGTATAATAGTTGTCCAGAAATATCTACACAGTTTGATCATAACAAATATGGTCATGATTTAAAAGTTAATTAAAACTTTTTATGATAACAAAATAGTGGCAATTATAAAATTGGGCAGAAAAGCATTAAATATTTATGCTTAAATGATATTTTAATGTTTTTAATCATTTCACCCCAAGGAAAGCAATAAAGCCAATAAGATTCAAGAAGTTACTGAGTGTTAGAGAATATGAGAAAAACTACTATTAAGGAGAGAGGGCACTAAAAGAATAAGAATTAAGAAGACAGAAGATAACAATTGACAATGCATTTGAATTTTTGAAGATGAAATTAGACTGGGAACAAGAAAGCCAGAACCAAGTTCCACGAGCAAGAAGTGTGATAGAAGAAACTATTAGCATAGAACTTACAGTTACATTAACCATTTCAACTGTAAATTGATGAGACATTTCTTCCAATCTAGTACTCCACTTAAATTCATAAAGTCTAGGTACAACAGGGAAAAGTCAATCAGAGGATTTACCATCAAAGTATTTATAAAAAAAACCACAGGGAAATCTTTGTTATGGTGGTGGGAAAAGGACTGAAGCTGAGATGCCAGTTCCAGACCAGTAACATTGCAGATTCTTCTTTAGATTTTTATCAAGAATCTCTAAATATATAGTATGAGACCTGTTGTGGCAGCAATATTCAAAGCAAGGATGAATGTTAGACTTATACATATGTAAGTTAGATTCTGGCAAGAAAAAATTGTCAGGCATGAACTTTCTTTTGCAGTTGATTCAATATACAGTTTCCACTTTTTTGACATTATGTGACTTAGAGATTTCATATATATATATATATATATATATATATATATATATATATATATATATGGGGATGTGCAGTTGTGCAATGGATAGTGGTTCACAATGAGAAATTGGAAAGCTGAGTTTAAATTCCTGTCAAGTTTGTCACATTTACTTATGCACTAATAATTTTTTGAGTGGTATGAATCCATCTCTTCTCCCCTAGCTATGGATTAAATAGCAAGGAAAACTGGCTTCTCTGGCCATGGTTGGCAAACAGTCTAGAAGGACATCTCTGATTTCAAAACTTGAGTAGGCCCATTTGGGAGCATTGTGGCACACTATGTGCACATGTTCTCTGTATTCAGTTCTGTTGAAAAGTGTGATTGGGCCTGGACAAGCCTTCACCGCTGTAAACAAATCATGTGTGCAGGTAGTTTAACTATTCAGTGTCCAGTTCTAAGAGCTGAACTGTTGGGCTCTTATAATGACAGGAGATTTCATCACACACACACATATATATATATATATATATATATATATATATATATAAATATATTATATATAGTGTAACCCGGATATAAGAGAGTTGTCAGGACCGGAGAAGAAGTCTCTTATATCCGGGTTTGGTCTATTTTGTTTAGGTAAGTATGGGCTCTAATTTGGGACCAGAGAAAATCTCTCTTATATCCGGGTTACACTGTATATACATACACACTTGACACATGGCTGAAACATTCTTAAAAGGTACTGATATTGCCAGTATACAGACATTAAATTTTTCCATTGCCCAATCCTTTACTCAAATCGGAGACTTCCTTTCTCGTTTCCCTAGCCAAACGGAGCAGCATGCTTCCTTATTGGATCTATTTCATATCTCCTCTCCTTGCTCTTGCTGAGCTTCATAATTCTGACATCTTTTACTGAGGGAATGAGGCACTGCAGAGACTCCAAAATCTTTGGCTCTCATGACTACTGGCTTTTCTGTAATAGGGTACTAAATAAGTGCAAGGTCTCTATCCCCTACTCTTCAATCGATTGGAGGTGTTATCATCCTCTGTTGATAGCGGAATGCTTTGTCCTTAAATTATCCTCAAACTCTACTCTTGACTCATCTGGAGTATCCCTTCCTAACTTCCATTTAGAGCTTATTCTCTGTTAAGTGTTATGCATATAACCACTTCTATGTTTTCTACTATCATCTCTAACCTTGATCCCACAAAGTATATGGACCAGATGGCATCTCTGCAATAGTATCCTTCTAAACGAGTTCTTTTTAAACTGCATTGTAAACGCCTCACTGCCCCCTGCTTTATTGCTTGCTGGAAGTCATTGTCTGTTGTTTCAATTTTTAAGAACTCTGGTGAACCATCCTACTCATCCAATTATTGGCCTATTAGCCCTTTTTGGGAAATTCCTAGATTCCTTTAATCAATGCTGAATTGGTTCATCATCTCTTATGACAGGGCCTTTTCTCAGATAAGCAATACAGTTTTTGTTTCTCCAGATTAACTGTTCATGTTAACAATAATTGTGGAAAGAGCCTATCATGCCCTAGATAAAAATGGTCTTCTCCAGAAGCTGAAGAGTTACAGTATATCCAGGTATGATTTTGATTTTGATCCAGTCATTCCTATCAAATCATGATATGAAAGTAGTCCTTCATGGCCACTCATCTACATCATTTTATACTAACGTAGGTGTCCCTCAGGGATCCATCCTTGGTTCTATGCTTTTTTTAATCTTCATTATCAACTTTCCTGATGACATCAGCTCTCAACTACGCTAAGGACAAAACCATTTATTCCTCCCTCGATAGTAATACTGATCAGTCAAACAAAGTCAAAATGGCAGCTAATGTACAAAACAATCTCAAGACTGTTGTTAACTAGGGTAAAAGATGGCTTGTTAATTTTAATGCCTACAAAACTAAACTTCTCTCTATTAATCATCTCAGAAACCCCTCTCTGCCTTCCATCAGCATGATTCATTGCACTTTTGCAGGCTAATGTTTGCAGCTGACATGAGGTGGAAGGACTACATTTAATCCATTGCTAGATCATCTGCTAAGAAAGTTGGTTCATTGTGTTGGGCAAGACAATTTTTCTTTCCAGAATCTATTTTGCATATCTATAAGTCTACCATTCACTTGTTCATGCTTGGAATATTGCTGCCATATATGGTCTGGTGCCCCTGCTATTTACCTGGAGCTCCTTGATAAGATCCAGAAAAGAATCTGCAATATTATTGGCTCTGACCTGACTTTTCAGCTTCAGTCACTTGCCCACTGTCATAAGGTTGCCTTTCTGTGCCTTTTTTTATAAATACTTTCATTGTAATTGTTTGGATGGGCTTTTTGTTATGGTACCTAGACTATATGAATTTAAGCGCAATATTAGACTGGCAGTGATATCTCATCAATTTAAAGTTGAGCTAGTTAGATGTAGCCATAACTTCTATGCTAACAGCTCTTATCTTGCACTTCTCACTTGTGGAACTGCCTCCTGGCTCCATGTTTTCCAGCCAACTTTAATCTGTAAAAATTTAAATGCAATGTCAATCACTATCTACTGTCCTCCTGATTGCTCTTTTCTTTTTCTCCTCATTACTGATTTTTCTGTTCTTAATTCATCCACACTCTTTAACGACTTGTCTGCTAGTGGCTGTACTGCTTTGCTTTGGGTGATAATGATTAAAAAAAAAAAGAAGATATATAACAAAAAGAAAACCTTTCTTTATTGATGTGTTTTGTTCTCTGATAGACTTTATCAAGGCAAATGTAAGGATTTCATTTTGCAACAAGTATGTCAAAACAGAAGTAAATATATATTGTTAGGTTTCCAAAATTTCTAAATTTAACAATCTTCATAAATATTCTTTAGGCTGCAGAAGTCAAGGCAAACATTTAGATGATTAATAGAGTAGTTTTTTTTCAAAGTTGTTAAAATTTACAAGCCACTTCTTGCCCCACTTCACAACAGACTGTAGGTCATTTTTGACCAACTGTCAGTTTGTGTGGTTATGTATCCTTTCTTATTTATGAAATTTATTTAGCATGTCTGTTCCTAAACTTGGTAACATTTTTATTAATATTGTTTTTTTTTGTTTTTTTGTTAAATGCTTCTGATATTTTTCACTTTCTACGTGATATAGCATTTTTGTAATATTATTAAAGATTTATCAGATTTCTTTTTCTTTATTCCTGTATTGACTGGCTACATTAGAACAAATTATGTGAAAATTTTGATATTATATATATATATATATATATATATATATATATGAATGTATGTATATGAAGCCACATGAAATGAAATATTCACTTATCTTGTTCCTACTTAGAGTTTGCAGAGATTACATCTATTCATTAATTATGTATCCTGATGGGTGGATATCATTAACATAACAAAATAAATGAATATCTAATTTTATTTTTTACTATTAATGATACTTAACAGCATAATTACAATAATTGCTTGCCTTAAAAATTTTCCCCCAGAAATATACTCGTTAAGCAATTCTTTGTTAATCTTTGTTATTGTCATTACATATAAAGAATATTTGTGTGTGTGTAGACAATGATGCTTTTATGGGCTTTCAAGAAAGCCCATAAAAGCATCCTTGTCCACTTAGACACACATACAAACACATATATATATATATATATATATATATATATATATATATATATATATACACACACACTATATTTCAAAAGTTTCAGGAGCCCCTGGTCATTTATTTTTTAAATTGGCCCCAAAAGTAGTTGTTTTGTACTTTAAATGGAGAAAATTATTATATATGGTTAAAAAAAAGTGAGACATTATTTTTTATTAGAAATTTTAATAACAATAACTTTTTTAACAAAAAGAAAAAAAACATTTCATGATTAAATTTTGCTCTTGTCAAAATATCCTTCTTTAACCTTGATTACTACAGCACAAATTTAGGGCATTCTTTGCAATGGTTTCCTCAAAGTACAAGTTTGATAATTGATTCCATTTCTTTTCTCATTGACTCTCAGTGCTCTTTTTCATTTTCTTTTTCACTCTTCTGTCAAGTTCATCTCAAGCTAATTCTGGTGGTTTCTTCAAAATTTTGAACTGTAACACACACACAAACACACACACACATATATATATATCATAAAAATCTAGTTTTAAGGTATGCTATATTTATAGTGAAAGTGATCAATATTAGAGAGCATATATATAAAAAATGGATTTTTATTTTTCAGTATGATATATTTTAATTACTTCAAACATTATTTTAATGGATACCCATATTTGAGTAGCTGCTCCATTTATTTATTTTTCAAACAGTATTTTGTTTACTTGAATAATAATACAAAAACAAAATACATTTTTGTTATTAAGTTTGCTCAATTATGAAGGCTGGGAGACAAAATAAATACTGTAATATAAAAAATAAATAAATGGAGTGTCAAATAAGGTTATTCACTAAAACATCTGAAGTAAGAAAAATATGTCAGACTGAAAAATAAAAGTCTATTAATTCTTTGTATGTATACAAATATATATGTCGTTAGATGCTTTTATATAGAATGTAATTTCCCTCAAATGAGTAATAAAGTTATTAATAATTGTTACCATACATGAAATGTAACATTTTCATAATAATGACCAAATGCCATCAAGGTTTGGAAGAAAATTATTAAATATTCTGTTTAGAATAAGCTTCATTTCAAATAAATTTTTATTTGAATTTTTGTTAAAAAGGTGTAAAACTAAAAACTTGCATACATTTTTTTAACAATTTTTTTAGGTGGGGTTGCTGTGAATTCTCTTACAGTTAAAAAAAGATATAGACATTTTTAACTATGTTCTTATATACTGTTTTGTAACAATGTTTAATTAAATGACAGGTAATAAACATAGCTACTATCAACTGACAAAATATTTATACATTTTGTATAACACCATATCTAAACTATATAAGTTGACAGTTGTTTAGAATCACGTTTTTAGATCAATGCTTAAAATGATTTTGAGTGAATGAAGCCAATGGATCTTGAAGGCAACATATCCTTGAACATTGTGGACTGGTACTACCAAATCACAAACAAAGAACTGTATCAAATAACAGAAACCGCATCACTTGGGAACTTCAGAAGCAGCAACAACTAAAATGGATAGCACATGCCACTTGAAGAGAAAATAATAATATAATCAAGATGACAACATTTCACAGTACTTTGAATATAAGGTTAGGAAGGAGGCCCATATCAATACAGGAATTAGTCCTAACACTGGTTTTGAGAAGCTTATTTTCCCAAAGGAGTTTTTAATAGGAAGATTTAATAAAATTTCAACTAAAATTACCACTGGCTGCTCAACCAATGAATGCTGAATGTTTCCACATAAGGAAACAGCACTTTATCATTTTTTTTTTTTTTAAATGTGGAAAACATAATACATTTTTACTCAAGCTTGATGGCTAGGAAGTGAAGAAAAACAGAACTTGCTTAGTACTGACTGCTCAGTCAAGAAATGACAAATGTCTATACATAAGAAAATGGTTAATATTTCCTTTACCGTTAATTTATATAAGTTACAGAAACTTTTATGCTAATTACAACTATCAAAGTTACCTCTTACCTGATGAAAGAAATTTTAATGATTGTTGAAATTGCTTTCTTTATACTGCATCAAGAAGAATAAATGCATAACTCAAGTTTAACATGGCCTTTATAATTCCGTGTCCTCTCCTTATAGCCTTGCACCATAATAAATTTCTGGAAGTGTGTAGCTATCACTTGTGACATATGCACAGAAATCATTATTGTATGAATACATTAAGATAAAGCTATAGAAGAAATCAAAAGTAAGGATTTATAAATATTAATAGATGTATATCTTGAGAGATGAAAGCTGATGAAAATTTCTATGCAAATTCCCAATATAAAATATGCATGTTTTAATAAAAGTTTGCATTTCTCTAAGATTTCTGATGTTCCTCATTGGTTTGATATCTAAATTCTCTCATTCCTAACATATTTTTTACTACTGTAAAGATTTTCATTAAATGTCTCATGAAGTGAATGGTTTGTTCAGTCATCTTTCTCTTTGATGCAAAGAAATGACTTTCTAAAAACAGTTACTTGAAGAGATATCAGTTCTGAGATAAAAAAAAAAATAAATAAAATCGTGATTGTAAAAAAAATTCCTAAAAGCCACTGAGAAAATTCCTCAAACCATTTTTCTTTTTACTTTAGATACATTATTACAGTTTCTTACTGATGTCTGAAGAGGAGGCATGTTTTACTTTGATTCAATTTTAAAAAATGTCCCTTTTTCAAAAGAATTTTGACTTGAAATTGCTAAGTGGCATCTTTGTTTCTCTTTCTTTTGAAAGTGTTGTGAACAAAGCAAGACTATATACAGAATTTAATATGTAACAGATAAACAAATTTTCTTTCTGAATATAAAAGAAAAAGCAAATTTTCTTTCCTAGTATAAAACCTTAAAAAGAAATCATTGCTATAGGAGAGTAGTATTTCATGTTAATATGATTGACTTAAAAGACTACCTGCTCAAAGGAAAGATTTTTATTGGTTCAATTTAAAATTATTTTATGTATGTGTCTGTCATGGAGTACTTTATTAATATTTTTATCTGTGATGCTAATTACCAAGATAAACTTTTGTAGAAACAGATGCAATGAAAAAATAAATGTATATGTAAGTGTGTGTATGTGTGTGAAGAAATGAAGAAAAAGAAATCACAAATAATTGCAAAAAGGTTTCAAAATGTACTCAGAAGTGCAAGAAAAACCTGTATTTTGCAGAATCATTTGGGAGAATGAAAAGAAGATTCTCTAGCGATCATGTTATAGGAGTATCCAAGAATAACTTTCTATCAGCAGGAATACCTTTGCCAATGTGTTGGTTCTTTTCCAAAATCTTCACTGACAGGTATTTTATATCTTTATTTGGTGAAATGAATCACAATCCAGCCTTTAAATTCTTTCATCAAAGTGATGGATTGAACAAACCACTGTGACTCAGTGTTTTGACTGTTTGAAACATGTTCCTCACCTAACCATCAGGGAAATTAAAACTGAACACTTTATTTAATATACAGTGCTAGATTATTCTCATTTCATTAGAGAGGTTATAAAGATAGTTTACAAAAAATATAATGACAATTTCATGCTATAAAAAAGTGTTGGGCAAGTACACTTTAATAATAATGTAAGTAAATTTTAACCATTTAGTAATTCACATGCTCAAATCCACCCACTAAATATTACCTCTGTTTGTGTGACTTCCTAATTTATTTGTGATGTTGGTGTCATATATTAGAGTAGAGTACACATGGGGCAGATTATGACGGGTTGGGCATTGAGAGTCGATATTTATGGGTGGTGTTGAATGCTAAATGATTAATAATATGAGAAATAAGCAATATAATTATCTGCCTTTGGCAGTTTAAGGTTAGCCAATCAGCTTTCAGTTGCTGATTGGTACACTTTTCTACCTCTTTATGAAGAAGACTCGCTCTTGGTAAGACCTGCAAAATGAACACTTGCAGAACCAGCCTGCTCTACACCATTATGACCACAGAGTCCGTAGATGGCAAAAACATCAAATATTCTTCAGCAGATAAGTTTAGTCAGAGACACCATTAAGTTAACAATGACTTATTTGTAATATTGTTTGATACAACTTGTATAAATCAGAGGTCAGTTGCATTCTATTTTTTATTTATTATAACGTCTGCATCCACCATTGGGAATCTTATATGGGACCCACTTCAGTTCCCCATAATAAGAAGCAAGTAGACTTTAACAATAGGCAAGACATATCACAAGTTATTAATAACTAAAATGCTAATGAATCAAAAGAGAGGTTATAGAGATAGTCTAACAAAATTTTATGTCACTTGCATGCTATGAGGATTGACATAAAAAAGAATGAGCAAGTATACTTTAATACAAGTGCCATCTGGAATAGTCATGCTGAAGCAAATTTTACATCTGATAAAATAATACTATAAGTTTAATAAACTGGGAAAAAATTATTTGAAAGGTAATAAGCATATTGTATCAAGTGAGGACCATGCCAGTGTAGGGAAAGGAAGGAAATACTTTAATCATGCACACATTTTTATTTTTTACATAAGTGTAAGCACTTTGAAAAATCACTGCCCTATATACTTTATAGTAACAGCTAAAAGCTGATACTCTTATTGCCAACCTTGACAGGAAGCAATGAAAAATAAGTATATTAATCATTAGAATAAAACTAACAAATATTAAAAAAAAAATGTTATTATCATGTATCTTTTGATAACTAATTTACCACTACTGTCAAAAATGATGACAATATTTAAGTCATTTTTAACTTTCATTGATCACTTATATCAAAATTTTTATCCTACTAGATATTTTCGTTTTGCCCTTCTCGTCTGCCCTATCAAAAAGTCAATTCTTTCCTAATATTTTACCCAAAATTGGGAACAGGATAGACTGATTCATGCCTTTCCCAAGAGCATTGCCATTAATTTTAAATGAATGAAATAAACTTTGCCACAATTTGAATTTAGCCTGTTGATTTAATTTTCTGCATCAATAATTATGCCATCACCCACAACTCTATCTGATACATGTATGTGTGTTGTATATGTCTGTAGAGACAAGATCCTATCCAAAAAATTCACAGAATTTAACGTGAGAAATGATTTCCTCAAAGATAGAAAAGAAATTATAGAAAATGAAGTTATTTCCTGGTGAAGTGATTTCCAGAGATGTGTGAAATATCCATCATCATCATCATCATCTTTATAATCTCAATGAAAAGCACCATTAACCTTCTGTGTCTTTCATCATTTGTAATATTATCATAGTCTCTTCATTTCATATTTCACATTTGAAAGTAAAATAAAAAAAAAGAAAGATGGAGTATGAATTACTAAACAAGCAGCCCATAAATCTGTGGCAGAATGTCTCAGTTGAGTTAATAAATCTATATTCAGTTGTCATTAATGTTCTAAAAGAAACAAATATACACAGATTTGTTAAAAAAAATGTAAATAACTTGACAGTGATTCTATCTAAAATACAATATCACTTCAGGACATGGCTCTCCACAGATTTCCTTTATTTATTATCTGTAAATTTCCATACCTTCTTTAGAACGATATTGGAATAAATTCCTGTTGTCTTCTCCATAGTTTGGACTTCAAAGTTTTTCTTTTCTTAGATTCATTGCCATCCAAAGCTAGATAGTTCAGTCTATCCTACTATATAACCCCATAATTTAGAGAAAAAACAGATTTGTGTCTTAACCAAAGGCACTCGGATAAAATCAATACAACAGACTAAACCAGTGTTTGAATTTGGCTTACCAATTCCATTTTTCCACATTGATAACCATTACATAATCTTCACATTAAATGACAGTGAAATTGAAAAAATAAAACTAAGATATTACTTAACGAAAATGTTTGTTATTGTATATCAATATTTATTTCTTTTTTTCTATTTATATTGGAATTTGGATACTGACTGGCCAATGAATAAAGTAGAAATCTTAATTTTTTGTTTGTGTTTTACCTGTTTTCACTGAGAATCTGAGACTTTTGAAAAATATACCTATGCAGTTGTTTTTTTTTTTTTTGTTTAACATAATGCTTACTACATGTGCTCATTGCAGAATCAGGAGGCTGGTGTGCTTGTTAAATTATCCCGTATTTTACTTGCTCATCATGATCTTATTTTCTCTTTACTGACTCATATTATAAAATCTGTTACTTATAAATGAATAGTTTACAGGGATGGTTTAGTTCCTGCATTTCACATTGATGAAAAAAATGTTGCTAGATGTAACCAACATTTGAACCTAGTTAGCCAATTTTATATTAAAGATATAGCCATCTCTATCAATTGATACTTACAGGCAACACCTATCTCTGAAAATCAATAAGTAGTAATGACACATTATGGTTGTAAAAGTAAAATCATTTCAGCTACACTAAAACCCTGCTATGGGTTAAATGGCAGGTTGAACATAACTGTTTGCCCTTAACTGGAGAAGGTCTACTCTGAGTTCATAATTGCAGTAACTGTGAAAGAAACCAATCCACTATATTTGCAAAGAAGTCAAGGCAATTCACAGATAATAAAGAAAATGAATATGTGGAGACCCATGATCACATAAATCCTAAAGGGACATGACATTTAAAACTATAGAAAAGGCAATAGGAAACCACTTCATTATTTTTCCCAAGAAGTCATGGCAGTTTGCAGAAATAAAAGAAAGGAATATATGGAGACCTATGATCAAGTAAATCCTAAAGGGACATGACATTTAAAACTATGGAGAAAGCAATAGGAAACCACTTCATTATCTTTCCCAAGAAGACATGGCAATTCATTGATGATAAAGAAAATAAATTTGTGGAGAGCCATGATCACATAAATCCTGAAGGGATATAACATTATAAAAGAATAATAGAAAAATCTTTACAAAGCCCTGAACAGTAATAGTGATTATAACTAAAAGTGACTTCAGGCAAATTTTTTAAAATAATGTTTGCTATCAAAAGTTACTCAGATAATTGTTTCCTGGTAGTAGGACATGTTTTTGTTCTCTAACATATTGTCTCATTACTCACCATTGCCATAAAAAATGATTGAGTAGTAGACACTTTATATGAATATAGTAGATTTCATACAGGCTTATATTGAATTTGTAGAGACTAATATACACTTGATTTGAATATAGGATACTAAAATAAATTATTATCACTTCAATGATATTGCTTCATTACTCACCATATTCATAAAAAATGATTATGTACTAGACACATTATAATATCTAATGTATCAGAATGACAAATTTGAAGTCCATATTTGACCTTATGAGCTAAGCCAGCCAATCATCAAAATTACTTTACTTGGACAATGGAACAAATAAGGAAAAAAAATTAGTTTCACTGCAATGAATGGACTCTCTCTTAGAGAATATTTTAAGCAAGAATTAAAAGAATTCCAAATCAACATTGAAATATTTCTAAAGAAACTTTGCAAACTATAGATAACTTTAGCATTATTTTTTACTATTGTGTTAATTCTGAAAAGTAAAACTGTGACTACAATGAATTATGTTAATAATTTGTTTTTCTTCAGCATTGGTCATGCTTCAACTTATCTTAGTTTTGAAAAGCATTTGTTTGGCTTTATCATAAAAAGTCTTTTGAAATACCATGTCTGCTAATATCTTTGAAGTGAAGGAAAAAAAAATCCACATAAAGAAAAATCCACATATTCAATGAACTGGAAACCAAAAGCAATAAATTTTCAGTTTTGATAATTGTAAATAAAACAATGAAATTTCTTAAATTGCAAAATACTCATTACAAAAAGAATAATTCTTTTTTCAGAATTTTGACAATAATTAAACAAATCTCTTTAAGAAGTTGCAGAGAATTTGTTTTCTAAAGATGAGAAAGCTGAATTTGCTTAAATCAAAGAGATTTTCAATAAAGTTTAGCTGAGACAATATTAAATTTTTCCCAAATATGCCAAAAGATAAAATAAGTGAAACTAATTATTCTGACCAATTATAAAAACAATTTTAATGAAAACTTTTAAAGAACTTAACGAATTATCATGAATCATGGAAGGAGAGAATTTGTATAGCAAGAATATTTTTGGTTGAGGTTTACTCTTTTGTTTCAATTCTCAAAGAACTTAATTTGTGCAAGTTCTTTACCTTTTTATAATCATTTCACTTGAAGTAAGGCAATAATGTCATTAGGACGCAGGGGGTTATTGGGAGTGAAAGAGAATGAGAAGACTAGTGAGGAAAAAAGACAATAAAAGAACAGGATTTAGGAAGACAGCACATGACAAATGAAATTGCATTTAAAATTTTGAAGATTGTAGGTGACAGGGGGCCAGAAACCAAAAGATGAATAGGCAAGAAGAATAGAACTTAAGGTTGCATCTAGCATTAAAACAATGAGACCAAGATGCCAATCTGGTTGTATGCTTAAATTCATGTGGTCAAGGTACCAAAAATGAAACCTAATTAGAACAATTAACATGAAAATATTGATAAAAAAGGAAGAAAGGAACCATGTTATAGTGGCGTGAAAGTGACTGAAGTCAAGATGCCAGGTCAAGACTAATTACATTACAGAGATTTATTTGTATTATGTCAAGAATCTTGAGATATATTGTTGTAGAGTGGTTTCACAGTGGAGGCTTGTATTTGTACTAAGTAGGTCCTAAAATAGGTTTGACGTACAAAACATTAGGAACTTGATATAATAAGTAATGATGCAGAGAAATCTAGTGGTGGTCGCTGATACTTTTAGTATCTGACTAACGGTCATCCGGCATCGACTGACTGACCAACTCCTTGAGCGACTCTTAATACGACTACTTATTATAGGTGGGAGAGTATATTAACTATAGAATAGGTGTGTTCCACTATAACATATATAACAGGAGCACCAGACAAGGTATGAGAGTATTATTCAATGCATGGATGAATGGTATATTTATAAACACATGAGATAAATTAGATGAGAATAATTATCTGTCAGTAAATCAAGTTTCCTAGCAGTAGACCATGCAGTTGATTCAATATAATCAATCCACTTCATGTCAGTAGAAAATGTGAAACCAAGAAGAAGGTACAATGAATCTTCTATACTCTCCTTACCTAATACTTCAGGAGAATCAACTTCTTTTTTACAAACCATATCCCCTTATTGTGACACATGCAACTTCAGGTTTTATATATTATACTGACATTTCTGTCTTATGTGTTAAAACAAAAGAGGCTAATGCTACTAATTTGTTTTGACCCCTACCTAAATATGAATTCTCAAGAAATTTATAACCCTGACTAATTATCAGATCGCCATCTAACTTATTAGGCATGGGAGAGTAAGCAATTTGAGGTTTGTGTAACAGACTAAAAAACCATTGTGAGTAATGATTGCTTAGATTTCTGATGGAATATACATAGAATAATATTTAGATACATGAAAATTTTAACTGGATACAAAGGTCAGTTTATGCAAAGTTAAAGAAATCTTTTTTCATTATTATTATTAAAAAAGTAAACAATTTAAAAGATAAGAAAAAAATAATTTTATCTCAAAAATACTTATAAGTAATCTACATTTAAAGAACAACCAGAAAATGTAAATAAAAAAATATCAACAAAGTAACTTGCATTTCTTATTTACCAATCATTAATAATTCTTCTTTTTTATGTATCATGTCCCTCACTATAACTTCCTATTCTTTGTAGCTATAAGCAATGCTTGTTCACTTACTATTGCTTATATTCTATGTTCTATGATCCATTTACAGAAGCCCATTAGGTAGGTTACTTGATATTTCTCCTGTCCCACCTGACTTCACCATGTGAAATTCTCCAAGGCCTTCTTTCTTCATTAGGGATCCTATCAATTTCAACTTGCATTTTTTGATTCTAATTACAAGTGACATTTTAGCTCCCATTTCCCTTATCTTCTTTGTTGCTCATATATTCACAAATGGTATTCTTACCATCCTTTTTAGAATCAGATCAATGTTTTTTGAGATATCCTCTTCATCTGTGAGAAAACTAACCAGTATTCACTGTCATATTGAAGGATTGATATTACAGAGAAATTCATCATCTTTTCCTTTGTTTCTTACGAAATCATCTGGTTTCTTAATAATTTGCTTAACTTTTGAGAGGCATCTTTTACTATTTCATTGCCCCTTGAATTTCTGTGTCACTTGTTTTTATAATATGGATAAAATAACAGGGATCTGAATCTATTTTTTTTTGTTTCCTTTTGCTAAATCTTTTTGGAATGGGCATGTTATTTATTCTCAGTTGGAAGTTATTCATTAAAATGGATTAAAAAAAAATAACATGGACAGAAGATATCTGTACCATTGTCTTGTTCCAAACAGTAAAAGAGTATTAGCATGATATGTGGTTACAGATTAGAGGTGTAAACATTTAGCAACTTCAGAAGCAACAAATGAACAACCTTCTCTAACATTCTTGCTTTTTAGCTCTGTCTTTTTATTCATACATTCATTGTTTTCCTAGGTTAAAAGGTTATCCTTTTCTCCTTTTGGTGCTTCCAACAAAAGCCCGTGCAAAGTGGTCTCCCCTTTCTGATCCTATGCTTCTGAGTTTTCATTATATATAAAGCTATGAAGGATTTTTCATTGCACATCAAAACCTCTCACTGACAGAAATCAAAAAGTTGAAAATTTCCATTAATCAACTCAGATTCATAAACATATCTGAGTTTTCACTTGTGCCAAAAGAAGAAAAAAATTGGAAATGGTTGTTTTGGATGTCATTCTATGACTTCCAATGTAGACAGAATGAAAACTATCAGAGATAAACATATATTTCTATAAACTATATCAAGAAAATGTTAAAACTTAATGTTTTTTTTGAAAGACCTAAAATCACAATGATCATAATCTTTCAGTTAAATATCAATCCACTAGCACAAACCCTTTTCATAATGGAGCCTTAATCGAAAGTTTTTTGTGTTAGGAACTAAGATAATCAATAAAAACTTTATACAAAAATGTAGAGACAAACACTGGGAGTAGTTCATATTTCACTTCAGTATCTATAATAAAACCATGCAACTGCTATTCTCTTTAACAAATACCGTAGAAAGGAATTAACATTTTCTTTTTTTGTTCTCTTTTGATTATAGACTGGCAGAATAAGAAGTTACAAAAATTAAAGCTAGACAGCATTAATAAAATTGATATGAATACTGAGGAAAGTGCTGGATGACTAAGGGGATTTGTCATCACTTGATTCCCAGTTGGATCCACCAGATTCTAGTCATGTGAAAACTTAATTAGTACAAAATATTAGGTTGCCATAAGTAATTTTCATTTTTGGGAATGACAAATGTCTTATTCTAACTCATTGTTTCTCAACCATTTTTACTTCAGGGTGCACCTGTAGAATAACTAAAACTTTGGGGTGCACTTTCAATTTTAATAAGAAAGAATTAGTCATGAAATTTGAAAAGTCTCCTGAAATAAGCATTTATTTTTAAAACATATTGTTTTTCTAAACATGCTTGTGTGAAACATGTGCTTGATGCATCTTGGTAACTTGAATGATAGGCTTTATATGTTATCTCTTGAGTGAGTCAAAAAGGAAAGGTTTATCTCATCTTTATTAAAGATTAAGTAATTTAACATCAAATTTAAAATATCAAATGATAAAAGATTTGACTTAAACATGGAAGCCATGTGCTTGGTGCCTCTAGCTTTTTCATAAATAAAAATATTTAAATATAAAAATAATTCATAAATTGCTCTTCTGCTAACTTGAGGTGCACCTGACTACCTTTCAGGGTGCATCAGTGCAGCTTAGTGCACTGATTGAGAAACACTGTTCTAATCATTCTTTAAATATATAATAACAGGTAATGAAAAATGGGTTATATGTAACAATGTTCAATGTAAAAGGCAAGGTAAATCTTGACAACTGATCCCAAGATCTCCAGGGAGATATTGTGCATTGGAACAGAGTTCATTAAATTCAACCGCAATATGTTAAAAATCTCCTGCTCTCATCAAGAGGAAAACTGGTGTTCTCTTTCATGACAATGCAATGCTATAGACAGAAAGAATAACACAGAAAAAAATTTGTAAACTTGGTTGTTCTCTTTTAGCCCAGCAGACATATTCACCTGATCTTGCACCAACTGATTATTACCTGATATTTGGCAACAATTGCTACTAATAATATAATTGAATATAATGTAACTGTAGTTAATTTTTTGAAGAGTGAAGTTTTTATTTATGATTCAATTTAATATTTATTAATCTTAACTTCCTCCAGTACTTGGCCATATCTATGGAACACTCAGTGACTATTAAATGCAC